>JAAAKQ030468969.1:0-23873 GCA_010016005.3 Zanna intricata | reverse complement strand
CCATGCCTGACCGGGATTCGAACCCGGGACCTCCGGATGAAAGGCTGAGACGCTACCACTCAGCCACGGAGGCTGGCGGTGAATATTACAAAACGTTTTTTTTACGTAACATGCATGGGGCTAAATGCTCTCAACGTTGACTTTAGATTTTTTAAAAAATCGATTTTGAAACATTGTTTTAAATTTTTTTAAAACTAAAGAAAAGAAGATGAGGTCTGATTCGAACCGATGTGTACCTTTGTAAGGTCTAAATATTTATTAATTAAAATTTTATTTGGCTATTATTCTGGAATTAATGAAAATTAGTACCACTGATAATATATTGTTGATGATATAATCTCTCAACGAGAGGTTATTAGTGCAGTTAACAAAAAATCCAAAATCCTAATTTTTTTTTATTTTGAGCTTTTTGGACACTTTTAAAATTTTGATTTCACTTTCTTTTGATTGCAATCGAGTTTCAGTAAATTGCAATCAAAACGGGAGATGGACAACTAGATGATACAACAGTCCTAATCCAGGATTTAACAATCTACCGGCTAACCATTTTTGAGTTACGCGAGATAATAGTACGTATATAAGTACAGAAGTCACGCCGAAACTAGTCAAAATGGATTCAGGGATGGTCAAAATGGGTATTTCCGTTGAAATCTGAAAACCGAAATTTTCGTCATTACAATACTCCGTTGTACTTTGTACACGGAAGTAAAAAACTACAAAGTAAATTTAGTCTTATAAAACGATGTACAACTTATTTAACAATTAACAAAAATACGGATAATAAAAATTATTCTTCAGCACAAGAGCAGTCGATTCACTTTCTACAATTTCCACGGATTATTCCAAGTAGTGTACGAGTATATTCGTCGAATTCGGATGCTGTATATATATATTACACGTATGTAAAACGGAATATCAAGAATGATCCATGATCAACGCCGAATAAAAAATATTGAAGATAAGTTAATGAAAATTTTTAACAACTTTACTTACAATGTACGCATACACTAAGAAAAGATTTTTTTTTTGAAATTCCGAGATTAAATTATTAAAATGGAGTAATAATGAAGAAATTTATTTTTTTTTTCATTTTTATTATTTTTTTTAATTTCTCGTTAACAAATGAAGATTATCAACTTGGTGTGTTTAATCTTCATGTGAATATCTAAAAAAACAATTTGTAGATTTTTCGAAATTCGATCTTAAAAGTAGTGAAGAAAGGGAAAAGCATTTTGAACAATAATTACAAATTTTCCCCATTTCCGACTATATTAAAGAAGATATTCACTAGATTTGGGCTTGCAAATTCTCTTCAGATAAATTATTTTCGGTTTTTTTTTTTTTAATTTAGAATTTTAAGGAGTATGACGATGTAAGGCGCTGCGGTTCAACCAACACAGCCATTATCACTGTTACTGTATTTGCGATGCGACTGCCTGTACTTGCCTCCGGTTATTTGACAAAAAAAAATAAACTGACCGCGACGGGAAATGCCATATAGCGCGGGCGAAGCTGCGACGGCGTGCTAGAATATAGGAAAAAAAACATATATATATATATTTAAGTAATATATATATATATATCGTAAACTGTTGTGTATTATGTCGTAACGATTTACTAATGATCATTTCTTCTGCGATTAGACAGGATCGTTCCTGCGTAAGCTAACAGCATACTGCCACATATTAGAGTACTGAACAATTACTGAATAATTAATTTTGAGACTTACAAAAAATTTGAAACTTTTTCGTATTCGTTCCATTTATTCAGAAAAACCAAGAATGTCAGCTGTTAAGAATTCTATTCGACAATTCATGCGATCGACTAAAGCAACTGTTACACGTTTCGTGGGATAGCACTACGTACCAGGTTGATGGCGTTCAAAAATTAGAAATATTTTATTTATCTCATTAAAAAAAAAAATCAAACTGGAAGTAGGGTGGATAGAAATCGTGGAATCCACTGTTAAATTAAAACAGAAAAAAGTTTAAACGGTACTTAAAACTTTTGGGTAAAACCTAAACCTGAAGATTTTGAATTTAGACGATTTCAAAGGAACAAATCCAAATAGGATTCTATTTTTCTCAGTTTTAAGGTAGCTCTCTAAAGTTTCCATTTTTTCTCACATTTAAATTAATTTTCTACCGAGTTAAAAAGTGTACATCAAAATAATAATTTTAACCTATTCTTTTGTTTTTGAACAGGTGACGATGACAGCGATTATCAAGACGACTACCAGAGAAATTACAAAGAAAAAAGTTTTAAGTACATAAGAAAATATTTCACAACTCGGTTACTAAAGTTACAGGCCGATACTAAAGTTAGGTGAATCCTATCAAAGCTAATTAAAATATTTTTCCAGGAATATTTACTGTTACTTAATATCAACTGTAATATTTTGACTGACACTTTGGTGTTTGAATTTCACCCTCGAAATTAATGGTTTTTAGTATGTTACAAAGGAGAAAAAAGAAAGAAGTAACCTAATAATTTTTGCTGTTTCTTAAGACTATAAATAATAACTATTTTTGTTAAGAAAACATACTGGAAAAATGTAGGTAATATTATTTCACGTGACGGGATAATATAATCAGAGAAGAGAACACTAAGCGTGACTGAATCCACTGTCGGGACGATGAGTATTAGGATTATATAAAATATAATCAGAAAAAACCTTGTTCGATTTATTTACGAGAGCGGTACATGAACGTCCGGAAAGGTAGAAAAAAGTATACAAGCAGGCTTCTAAGATGTGGTGTTACAAGATTTAGAAATTTAGGCGAGTTTAAGATTTAAAATGAAATATCTCAAGCTTCAATTTAAGCGAGCGACTTTCTTAGTTCTTTATAAAGTTAGTTTATCGGACAACTTATAAGAGTCTATCGGGATCAGTTGGTTTTACGTAACACGATAATTCATCATACCCTTGTTTATAAAAGAAACAAATCGACTTAATGTTATGATTTTTACGTGAAATATCCTTGAAGAGCATGCAAAAACATCTCGTACATTGATCTGGCACAGACTCAATAGAAAAGAAGAATCTGCGACAAAAGTTTATGAATAAATCGTCCATCCAGATTAAGTTCATTTGGCAATACAGCAATGTAGAGATTAAAATATTAGACGACTGGAGCACATAAAAGATAACTGAGGATGTAGGAAAGACTACACACGCACGCACGCGCTCGCGCACACACACACACAACAAAACTATACCAATGAGCAAACAGGAAAGGAGAGTACCATCAGACCAGTTAAATTGACTCATCAAAAAATTAATAATAACAATAACTTGCAAAGAATTATAACATAATTTATTACAGCATAATAGAACATATTTTTTTACAATTTGAAAATTTTTTTTAGAAAAAAGCTGTTACAAACGACAGGTTGTAATTTTTGTTTAAAGTTTATGGTAGCATCTAAGATAAATTAAAAAAAATTGCGGCAAACCCCGTGAATCTTATTACACTGAGGACAGGAATTTTGTGTCCAAAATATACTATTTAAATAAGATAAATGACTTTATTGATATTTTTTAAAAATCAATGAAATTTAACCGCAGACGATTTCCCAGGTAGATGCGAGTGGACATAGGTCGGTCACAACAGCAACTTTTCTATCCTGACTAGGCTGCTGCCCGTCGACCTCGACTGTCACTTCCTATGATGTAAACGGCTCGGTGAACCGATCCGTGCCCGACGATCGATCGTAGTCGATCGCAGTCGGTTAGGCGACACGGATATTTGATACTTTAGACATTGGATACGCGTGATGCTGACAAACCACAGTCCGAACCTAAAATGTATTAACTGGTATGGTGTCCGATAACACGATCGGCCAATAGCAGACCGCAACCGCTACGACATAAAATTGCAGACTTACAAATACAATTATAAAAAGTGTGGGACAGTAAATACTGAAATAAAGTAATTTATAAATTAATCACCGGGAAGAAAATCAACTGTAGTAACTCCATGACTATCTTCACTGATATAAAATTTCAACAAATATTTGGGTTGTAAAAAAGTCTCACTTGACACACAGGGTGTACCTAATAAAATTTAAACGAGGTAATACCTTTTCCCGAAACTAAATAAAGCTGAAATTATAAGTGCAAAAAGTGCTAACAGAATATATCAAATCAGAATATTTTTATATCACATATAGTAATCTAGTGCTAAGCATTAGAAGCTCCTGAAAACAGTAGGATGTCAAAGTTAAGATTAAGAATGTTTTCATAACTTAACATGTATGGAAAGAGATGAACATTAAACGCAGAAACTAACGGGAAAATTCAACATTTCTTTAGAACGGAAAAAACGTTATTTTTTGAAGCAAAGCGAGCCTTTATACCCTCATCAAATACTTAATTTGATCCTCTTTGTTTGTAGACACTAGAAAGCTTGTTCCTAAAAAAGATACTAAAGATTTCATAAAGGGATCATCGAGGAATTTCTCAAAAAAATTTTGAGAAAACCACTTTCTCGAAAATATTTCCGTGAAGTTACTTATAGTAAGAATCAAATAGTTCGGTTTTCACTCCGACATCTGCCCATTCATTTCATTTTTTTTTTAAATTTATATTTACAAAAAACCATACTGTTACTGTTTTGTTTTTTTATTAATTGTTTGTGGATAAAAATTAGATCACACTAAACAGATGCAAAGAGTAGAAGAAAGTCAACAACTTTCGTTCGTGAAAATTAAAAAGTTTTCCACGCAATAAAAATGAAATAAAAATTTCCCGTAATTAATTTAAATAGAAAAAAAATCAATTTTTGATAAAAATGTTAAATGTAATGTAAGGGGGTGTATGAAAAATTTTCGGTAAATTTTCAAGGACAGGAATCTAAACCTCGAAATATCTAAAGGCTGTTTCAAGAAAAACAAACGAGGACTACATGACTTAGGAAATCATCGTAAAAGTCTTTCTCGTAACTCAGGCTATATTGACTTCGATGTTAGGCATAACATAAAAAATACGACTTGGAAGGACTGAATCAGGATTAGCAGGTTGTATTAATGGATAAATTGGTAAATGAAAAACTATTTTCTTCACGCACGTACTGGATGTATAATCGATAAGAATTAGGTTGAACTGAAGGATATTAAAATGTATTTTGTAATATGAAGTGAAAGGATAAGAGTAAGAATTTTAATTTGGTGGGCAACTAAAGATGTTTTAAAATTCAATAGCCTTCGAAGGATCTATTTAGATCTCAAAACCGAGCTGAAAACAATCGTATCCTTTAATTTTAAAATCCCAAATTTTAAACTAGTACCTACAGTTTTGGCAGATCATAACTTCTTGTTATTGCACAAAGATAGCCTATTATCCTTCCATTAAGAGCGGAGTTCTCAAATTCTTATGTCAAATTGTTTTTCCCTTCCTCTTACTTACCCATCGGTTTGAAGCGATCGAGAAGCAAAATTCTTCACGGAAAGCATCTTCCTTGAAGGAATGAATAAATCTTATTACATCAGGAGATTTCAACTTAAGGTTAATTATTACGGATGAAGCTTGCCTGTGCAAATAACTGATTTTATGTGGCGGCCTTCCTTAATATTGATTTCTCGGTCGGGCCCACATTTCCACTGGATAGTGCTGATCTCAGCATAAATGACGAAGACGGCTATCAGATCTAGTTACTTTCAATTAATTAATAAAGTCTTTTATCACAGTTCTTACTCGCTACTGTTATTGAGAAGGGGTATATCGAGTTTATAAAAATTAATGTGAACTCTGCATCGCTTTAAATTTAACCACAATTTGTTTAATATATGACATATGATGTCGATTAAAATTAGTTCAAACACATAGAATTTTATAAATATTAGTTAGCATCACCATAATTTGCCATCACGAAAGAAGGTTTACGTTTCGTTTTTATAAATGACAATTAACACAACAGATTTTTGAAGTACTGATATGCTACTGATAATCCATGGAAAGTAAACAACAGCTCCATCATTTCTAAAAGCAAACGCGATTTGTGCGATACTGCTCTCCTTATCAATGAACTAATAATAATAATAACAAATAAATACGAGTTTTATTATTTCAACTTTTTTATTGTATTCTTACAGTAATGTTTAAGCTGATTCTACACACGCTAATAAAACGTTCGGTTTCACAAAGCTCTTCAACATCAAAAGGAAAATAAGATTTCATTCTATACGGGCGAATGCATTGCTACTTTTGCTGGTCTAGAAACAATCTGTAACAACTCCTCATAGAAATTGCCAGAGGTAACTGTAAAAAAAACTAGTCTACTTAACAGGCAGTTTTTTCGTGAACACGTTAATTGTAAGTGCCTGTCCGTATGTCGAAGAAGTAGTAAGAAAGTAATTATTATTTCGATTTATTTAATCATTTATTTATTTATTTATTCATCTCAATCGCTGAACGTAGAGATAACTAGCCTACTCATTACAGATTAAGACGGGTGAGTCCATCATCTCTTGTGATGACGCCTTTATAAAGAATTTTCTCCAATAAAATAAGTCCCCAATACGTTCGACCTGCACAGTATCCGTTTTCGTTCTACTCAACCATCAAAACCGTATCCGAAGGACACGTGAATCTAAAGGTACAGTTTAATGGCGATTTTAAATCGCGACATTTTGAAGATCGTTTGTAGAACGCACGATCTACAAGAAGCGATCACTGGCGGCGAAGCAGCGGCATTTTAACAGCAAGAATAAATATGCTTAAAAAGCTTTAAAAGATGCTCCCATTTTATATTTTTCACAACATCCGTACACGTTATTTTTTATCCTCCTATTGTAAGTAACGACACAATGTGATGATACGTCCGTATCATCTACTGTTAAATGAATGACAATGATAGAGGTCGATGGAACTTTTGTCTGTTGCAGGAATATCATACGATACAGAACATTTTGTACTTGTATGTACAGTAAATCTGTACGTTTTAAGTTTCATTTTTACTAGATTTAGTTTTTTTTTTTTTATAATTTGTAATCCATTTTTTTTAAGTTAATTGTGATAGAAATCGAATAAACTTCTGAAAACATTCGAACGACCGATATTAATAAGCCTTGTCGCAATGAACCGATTGCGACATTGTTCTTAATGACACGATTCGTACATACAAAAGGTACTGAGATCTCCACCGATACGTTATCGGGAATAAACAACTCATTTATGAAAGTATCCGTCAGAACCACAAGCCACCATGAACAAAATATTTTGGGGCAGCCTTGTCTGTAACAATTTTTAATTATTCTTCTAATGCTTCCTGCCGTTGGGGTTTTAAATATTTGAAAAAAAAATTTTGAAAATCGCTTAGACAATTCAGACTGATATTTGGGGGTCGAGACAGTTTTCTGTAATCTATTTGGTACAACTTATACTGCATATTTCTTGCACTTAAATCGCGTGTAAGTGTACTTTTTTCTCAGTAGTATCGCATCGTCTATTATTGTAGCATAATAATTGTTTAAATTCGTTATGCTGGAATGATTAGTGAACGAAACGAAGATGTTTCATCGCAAAATGTTACATTCCTTCAGCAAGGACATTTCCTGGTAACTTTGTCGTTCACCGGGAAAACCGTTTACTTAACAAATTAAAGAAATATTTCGTCAATTGATCTTTATTAATCGAGCAATTTATGTTACGAAGTAATGACGGTGACTCTCGTTTGTATTAACTGCAACGAGTAAATTCAGTAAGTAAATCGGTGCGGTACAAAATATAAATCTGGCAAACTTACAACCAAGAACACACTTTGACAGGTGTTGAGAGATAACATAACACGCTGTGTGAAGTACCCGCCACCGCTATGTAATAACAGTATTGTTTTTGTGCCAAGATGCCGTGCCTTACGTAGCCGTTAAGAGCAAGCCTCTCGGTATACTCCGTAGTCTTAGACTAGCTTGCCGGCCAACAAAAAAAACCTACTGCAACACGAGATTCAAGTTATAATCCTGCCTACACTTGACATTACTTCACTCGCTTGCTCGCTTTGTTCTCTTGTCTTTCAGTGTTATTTGTACAAATGATGTCTAAACTCGGGACAGGAATTATACTTGCGCTATCCTTTTTTTTTTCTAGTCATGTAGGTCGCACTGCATATTAATTTGAAGTTCACAGATAACAAGTCCAGATTAAAAATTCTGTAGTAATTGCTTTTTCCATTGATGTTACATACTTACAACATTATTATTTTCTTGGAAGAACTTGTCAAATCGTGTAATACGATTTCATGATTAGAATCGATAACGAGTGAAATTTACTACCATCTTCGACTCAGTCGGTTACTGAGAAGTTATTTATTAGTAATTTATAATAGAATAATCCTTTTACCGTTACAGTTTTCCATGAAGCTATTTCATGAAGATTTTTCCTTCAATTCCTAAATATTTTAAAAGTTGAACAAAAAAAAAAAATTAATTTTCCTCTGTAATAAGTCAGTAACGCGTCGATATATCACCTTTCAATATGAATTACGATTTTGTTTCTTATCAACAAACAATGATTGTTTTAGACCAGAAATAATTTTGTTAAAAAAAATTGATTTTGCTTTTTCTTTCCTTTGGGTTTCTGTTGTATATCAGATCAATCATATCGTTAGTAAAATATTAACTTTCTAGAAATTGGAAAGTAGCCTTCTTGGTCTGGATAGAGAACAGAGGAACCAGTAGTTACAGGCAGAAGCTGATATATGTACACACATACACATGTGTTCTGTGCCTATATGTCTGTATATGTACATAAACATACGTCAACGTACATAGAAGCCCAAATAAAGAACTATTTCAGTATTTAAAGTTTTTTGAAATTAAAGTTAGATAATCTCGTTTTCCAATAAGTTTCATACGATTTTATTTTTACTAAAAAAGAATCAAAGCATTAAAAAAGAAATTATTTCTCCTAACTGAAGAATATATCTTAAATAAATTAAATTTAAATCATCATTATACTTACAAATCCTTGTTGTTTTCTCTTTTTTATTTTTATTTGCACTCGACTACTGTAGTATAAGGTTAATATTTACGATTTTGTTTTTGTGTTCGACGTATTTTTTTCTGATAACGGATATCAAAACGATAATTTTTCATCATCACGGCTTCTTTTTCCGTAAAAAATAAAAATAAATCGGTCTAACTCCCAAAAGTGAAGATTAAAAAAAAAATAAATATAAATATAAAAAATAAGTAAATGCAGAAAATAAGATTTTAAATATATTTTTTGGAAGGCCTCCATAATAACACTATTATGTAGAAAGTGATATACTTTAAAAAATAAATTAATTCGAATAATGAAGAAAAGACAAACAAAACGACAGGTTTCTCGACCAGTATATTCACAAATTTACCAAAGATCGATTACAATGAGTTCTTTAACTATAACAATAGAGTCCGTATTTTATTTTTCAACTTAATTTTTTTACATTAAAAAAATAATGTACCGTATCCTAGAAGAGAAATTTCTTTTTCATCACATTATTTTGCGGGTATTTTTTAAAGGTTGTTAGCACCATAAAGCAAACAAAAAACAGTACAACGGAATATATTATTCAGTGAAGAACTGCTAAGCAGCGGCATATAAAAACTAAAATCAGACACCACAAGATCATAAAGGGATTTCACCGAAATGAACATAGAGTCGCCGTCTCTGTGATGCACCATCTGAGGATTGCTCGAAAGGACTACGGGTTGTCGGGCTGACAACTGGACATGATGTACTGAGGTGCATTCAAAAGTATGACCTCCTTCGCGGCGCTCGTTTGGGCGCATAGGTTGACAAAAATAGAGCAAAATTTAAGGAGTACCCAATACAGAACCTTAATTGAATGCACTGGTGTTTTTAAAACAACCTCCTACGAGACTACTATCGTATTGGGAAAGGCTCTCACAATCGATATAAAGGAAAGTTCGGACGGCCATGTGGAGATTGCATAAAGGCAGGGAGGCCGAGGTATTTGCGATGAGTTTTTGAGCCGGGCCTGTAGCGGAGCGGAACGGTGATCACAATGCACCGGAGCCAAATTTCGAACAGTTACCCATTTCCTGCCTGCGGAGGAGGCTTCAGAGCTTCGCGATGGAAGCGTGGCCGCAAGAATGGCACATCACGATTAAGGGAAGGTCCTAGCATAAATTTATACAGGACTTGGAGCAATAGTATGCCTTTACTTCATTTTTAAGGGCAACGGGAGCCTAGGGACTCACTAACCATGCAAATTTAAAACAATATCAGTATAACTTCCGTCTGGCAACTGATGAGCTGTGAGTCTGCGGGGAAGTCCAGTCGAACGAACATATGATGTTCGACTGCCCCGCTCTTGGGAGCGTGCTTACCCAATTTTAGTTAATACTCGTATATGACAAGTGAACGGTGTGACCCAGAAGCGAGTGGTGTGTTGCATCACACTTCCGTTCACGCTGTTACGTTAGCTCTAGGAGCTAGATAGGAAACTGGTCGCTTAAACTATTCGAGGCTCAGTAGTCCTTCGTGGCACAGACATTCGGTTTTATTCTAAGCGACCGATTAGGTCGCTTAGAATTAGACCGATTAGGTGGTGGGACTAATGCCAGTAAACCAAATCTCACCTTAATGAAAAAACCAACCGAGATCTGTAGTCTGAAATCGGATAATTTAATAAAAAAAAACCAAAAGAAATCAGGTAAATTAAAAAAGGATTCGTATTTGAAATAAGTCAGTGATAGTTTACACATAAATTAACCGAAAAAATCCAAGCGGAATTTTAAAAGCAATCCACTATTTTTTTCTGGAATGAACGTGGAAGAGGTGACTGATACTCAGATATAAACAAAATAACTTAGCGCTAAAGGTTAAATTTAAATATTTATTTTATTTCGTAGGTTTACCAAAAAAAAATGATCAAAAGTACACAAAAAATTCCTAGAAAATGCACGCAAAAATAGCAACACTAATGAGTTATAAAAAAATCCCGCAAAGCATCTCAAAACAAAAGAAACGCTGCTAAAATTAACGATCACAAAATAAGGATAAAAACAAATAAATAAGTGTTGTTGTGCGCTTATATAATATGAATATACAGGTTTGCATCTTAACTGAGGAAGATCGATGTTACAAAAATCAGCTAAAATATGGACAGTAAATGTAAAAGTTTTAAACAACCTAAACGGTTTGTCTATTTCAACAACATTATTATCTAGAATAGCGTAGTGTAGAATACATGACACTTTGAATCTTTGCAAAGAAAAAATACAGGAAAACTTGAACCTTTCCATGATGGTTATCCACAACTGTGCATATTAAGAAATCGGTACGTTAATCCGTTTTATCCCGAGTCCAAACGGCGAAAGATTACTTCCTTACAGCGATCGTCTCACACTGATAACATTTAATACGTACTTGTTCAAATAATATTCGGAGTACATTTTAGAATCGAACTGATAGTGTTTTTTTTTTTATTTTCTCCAAAATATTTAAACTAGACCACTAGACCAGCCCTTCTGGCTGGTCTAGTGGTTAACTCGTCGTCGCAAATCAATTGTTTAGCAGCTGATTTTCGAAGTCGGAGGTTCTGAGGTTCAAATCCTAATAAAAGTTAGTTGCTTTTATACGGATTCTAATACCTGAAAGTGGATACCGATGTATTTTGGTGGTCTCCTTTTCTTCTGTTTAGTCTGTGGAACCACAGTAAGGTATTACTTTAGAGGATGAATGAGGATGATATCTATGAATAAAGTGTAGGTCGACTACTCCTGAGAAGTGTGGTTAATTGAAACCCAACTAGTACTTTGGTAGTCGGGATTCAATTAAGTACATGTTTCAGGAACGGTCAGCCTGGGTCTGTATAAAACTACACCTCATTTAACATGCATATTTTTTACATCTCATCGGATCGTGGGAGGGGGTTGCTTGTTGTGTTGGGTCACTGGTTGAACAGATTGCAACGTATACAATAGGAAAAACGTATAGCCACGATGGCAGAAACATTAAAAGTTTAATTTCTTTAGGTTACAATATTCCATACGCGTAGTAATTTATATTTAAAGCGGTTCTGTTTTCAAACTAAATCCTACCTGGTTCTACAGAATATTTTTTTAAATAATTTCAGCCGATCACCGATTGTAATTTTCGTACGGTTCGTTTAGTGAAACGTAACTCCTGAAAAATTATGTATTAAACAGATACGCGTTGCACTCGATACGAATTGTTTTTTTCTGAAAGCGTTTCCTTTTTCGATCGCTGAAGATTAAGACGATATTTCTTAAGGAATCTTAAAAAGAGAAATACATGAATTCGTTATTAAATTACATCTGGAGTTTAAAACCGAATATCTATCTATTTTGCTAACACTAATCGCTTAAATCTCATTATTGTGACTGATTTAAAAAAAGAATTTTAATTTTAAAATTACATAAATGGACTCTCAATCAATAAGATTTCTAAATCAATAAGATACCACCATGTTACCGAAATAATCTGCATTTTTTGTCGCGCAGGGTTATTAAGCGACTTTTATTGCGAAACTACTGAAGACAAAGCCGGAAATCGTAGACATATAAACGATTTACTCAAGAAATTCATAAAGATAGTCTAACTGGCGTGTAATTCTGAGAACGGTTAACCTGATAAATCCAGAGAAAAATTCGGTCTCGCTGTAATCTAAAAAAAATCAGGCCCCGAGGGAAGATCCACTCCGCATCCCAATTTAGTAAGAAATTTATGGCAACAGGCGGCGCGCAGTGTATTTTTTAACCCCTGTTTGACAATAAATTAGCAGTAACTGATGTCCCTTCACTTGGTTCTTCCTTCGCTCAAAAAAAAAATCTGCGTCAGCTTGTTTCTTTGACTTCTCTGTTTCTTCGACTTACTATTATCGAATAGGAGGCGCAAAATTATCAGTGATTAACAGTTATACCCGAGTTTATTAGAACATATTAAAAAAAAAAAAAATGAATAGCGGTAGAACATTATTTATTATTATATTCACGACTGTATATGATTCTCTAACCCGAAAAAAAATCAGTAAGTTTAACTACGAATTGTTTATGCCGAGATAATAACATATCAGGATCTCACATGTAATAGCCGATAACAATTTACGTATTCTATGATATTTTTGTTGCATGAACGTTTTTTCTTTATTTTTAATTATTTCTGAAAAATAAATTTCAGGACAGATTAAATCAATTAAGTTATTCGCCCGTTTAAAACAAAACATTTTAATTGATTTTTTTATTTTAATTAAAACTCTTCAATTATATATTTTGCTCTAGTTATGAAATGCATTCAGAAGCTTAAATTATGTTTAAGTTACTGATCTTATGTAAAACATTACTTATTATATTAGGTTTGTGTCGATTTCTTTTTTAATCGTCACGTGGTAAAAGAAATAACAATTTAATGTAGATTAAAGGAGATAGGATTTTAGTGTAGCGACGTAATTTATTTTGTTAGTGATGAGGTGTAACTTCAACCGACTTCAAGAAAACAAATTTTCAATCCGACCGATATTTTTTATTTTACTCAACAAAAACATTTTTAAACGAAAAATAATAATTTTATTTTTTAACATCGTTTCTCTCTTTTTTCCCTTTTTTTCTGTTTTAGCCTCCGGAACTACCGTAAGGTATTACTTCAGAGGATGAATGAGGATGATATGTATGTATCGGATTTTTATACAGTTATGATGTAAAGCCGAAAGTGAATTGATATTCAACGAAAAAATTACGGATTATGGTTTAAGAGAAATAAAATTAATTCGTTCCAAACAGCCTTACTCCCCGTTAAAAAGTACTCGATTCCCAGAAAAATTCACGAAACTGAAAGAATACATGCAGTAAAAAATTAAAAGCAGCTATTCTGACTTCACATCGGAATTGGAGCCTTAAATAATCAGTCTTCTTTTTTTGAACTCAAGATAGAAGCTATCCAAATAAAGAATCTAACAAAAGAGTTTTTACAATTTACAATTCATATTTCGAAATGTAAACTCGAAAGCAGTACCGCGCAGTAAAGAAGGTACAATCTTCATAAACTTCGTCCCGCGATTGTTGCCTTGAATTTATCTTTCCTAAATGCACATAAACGAGGAAATAACCTGTCTGTTGACGAAAGAGTAATAATGTTTTAAGAGTTCAATGTCATAAAATGGAGTACATCTCTGAAGTCGATAAAGAGCATCTACATATCTTGTTAGGAGATGGTATCACAAGCGATAAGTAGTTCTAATAAAAAACGAAAAAAAGTTCAGATTTATGGGTACAGTCCATAACTCGTGATTTAAAAGAGACGATTGGTTTCATTAACTTCATACGAGTCCGTAGGATACTTGTACATCGAGAACGTAAATAATTACGCCGCTACGCGCCAGTGCAAATAAAAACTTCAACTACTTGTAAAAGAAGGCAGGAAGATAACAAAAAATTAAGAGTTTAAGATAGAAAAGCATACACCATTATTTTAACGGAAAGAAAAGTCGCTACAGCATTGAGGGATCGCACATCATACTACAGCTACTGAAAACGTTTAAAGTAGCGAGAACGGGAAAAAAATGTCTGTTTTTTTTCTCTCTAAGCCGTACACCAAATACGTAAACGGGAGATATGAATCGCTTACATCGATTCACTAGTAGTTCCTTAACTTTCAATTACTCGACTCTGTTTCACGAACTACAAGAAATTTTGTAAATCGTTTAAAAAAATGTCAACACGAATATAACTGTATTTATTATCAATATTTTTTAAAATTAAAATTTATGCAATCTAAAAACACTTTTCAGATGATGTCCGTGTAAAAATATTTTACATTTTTTCTGGGACGACAAATCTATTTTTAATACTTTTTTTTTAAATAAACCGTTAATTCTCCGATTATTGTAATTAAAGTATACTATAACAGCATTAGGTTCCAGTTATCTAGATTCTCTTAACCCTAAATAAGGTAATCCCCAAAAAGAGTATTTTTCTAACGACTGCACAAAATATTTCTTTTAAAAACATTATTGTATAAAAGACTTGCGATTATTTCTTTTGAAATGAGATAAGAGAAAGAAAGAGATCTAAAATGACATTTCAATTATATAATGCCCTGTACTTATTCGTGAACATCGGTCAAAATATCCGACGTTGACGAATAGTATACGATAAGTTTCGAAAAAAATCGATTCCGTTGTCTTTTAGCCGTCTTATAATAAGAATAAAGCTCCAGAAAACGTTCAAAATGACGTAAACATCACAAGAAATACTCTAAACACTCGCTATATATCAATCGATAAAAATTCCATGCGCTGTATTGAAGGAAACATCTTTACCATATCATTAAAGAGTATAAATCTACATGAAAAGTGGTATAAAAACTAATTTAAAAAAATCCAAAATGCCAAAGTAAGGGTCTTCAAGAAAAGTTTCCTTAATGACCGATTTTCTTCGCTTAGAAAAAAAAATTTCGAATGCGTAAGAATGAATCGATCACTAAGAGCTACTTAAAGATCGAGTCAAAAAAGAAATGAACACTTAAATATAGAACTATCTAACCCGCAAGATTAAATTTTCCATCAAATAATAAAATTATTTAAATTACAAATAGAGCAGAAAAAAAATCCGGTTTTTAAGAGCTACTTATAAAATACGATATATTTGTTGACAGTAATAATAACTAATATCGATTTGTAATACCAAAGTAATCGGCGTATTCTTTTTTTGAACGAGGCATTATAGTGATAAAAATATAATGCCGTATGTCGGAACGTGCATTGGGTAGCGCGACAGTAGTCTATAAACACCGTACGACAAAACGAATAAGGCAGTTATTCATACAGCGAAACCGTCATCAAGATAATATTGAATGACGAGCACGAGCATAATTATTAAACGTGAAATTTATTAATGCGGTTGGAAGATAAATAATTTATTTCAAGCCGTCTTCATAAAAAAAAAAAAAACAAAATATTATCGTTTCTAACATCTCATAATAACGTCAAACATGAAGGTATTAAAGAACTTAAAAAATGATCCCGAGCTCGGTGAACAATATAATAGTACAAATACGGTAAGAAAATTAATTTAAAGAATTTTCAGGACACAACAGAAATTTATTAATTTCCTTTTATATGTTCGGACGGAATACTTTCTATCAAAATTTACATAAAAAATAACTTGCACAGACGAAATATAGTATATAATAACATACAGTATAACGACTCACCGAACATTTAAGTACCGTATTACAGTAATGGACTTCTAACAAAAGTGATTCGTTCTTCCCACTCAGCGACCGCTATATTAAGTTCCCTACCTGAAATTAAAAACAAGAAACATCTTACAGTGAACGTAACGTATAATGTGAATTTAGCAAAAGTAACCGTAAAAACATTTTCACTAACAAAAAGGACAAACAATTAATTAGACTGATTTTTTAGTTTGAGATATTCAATATTTTAGAAAAATTTCAGTTTTTAGAAAACCA
Organism: Zanna intricata; assembly: GCA_010016005.3. Classification (NCBI taxonomy): domain Eukaryota; kingdom Metazoa; phylum Arthropoda; class Insecta; order Hemiptera; family Fulgoridae; genus Zanna; species Zanna intricata. Next base: position 7,435 of record JAAAKQ030468969.1, on the reverse strand, counting down.
GTATTTCAGTGAATAATAATATATCTAAATCTTAATACGTTTTAAAGACGTTAATCAGCGTGTAAAGCAAACCGGTGACTGGTAGTATTGAAAAAATGTAACTACCGATATAACTTAATAAGAACACAATTGTCAGAGTATGATATTACGTTTGATCGATTTCGTAAGCAGAGTATATAAACTTTTATCCTTTAATACTTTTCAGGATTATGTAACGCTGAGGCGTACCGACTTCGAGCCTGACAAATCATATAAAATTTTAATATTATTTAATTACAAAAGTATTTAGTATTTAATAAACTGACGTACCCTTTTTTTAGGAATTTTCGATCATGAAATCCTCATCTTTACAATGTCTGTTAATGATCTTAAATCATAATCATATTACCGATGATTGTTTTCATACGATTCGTTGTCGTGATACAGAATGCTTTTGTTTTTAAGTACACAATTTTGTAAGGTGGTGTTTGCTCCGTTAAATGTTATCGTAAATTAAAAATCTTAATTCACGAACTTCATGTTTCAGGATGAATTTGGGAATTCCTTTTACTCTGAATGTTAATTTAGAATACGTTTATCCAATTAAAGTTAACAATTCATATTTTATTTATTTTGCTTTTTAGGTAATAACGTAGCGATTTTTTAATTTAATAAAGAATAGACCAAAATATTTTAAAATATCAGTCATTTAGGTATACGTGGTTAAGAAACATGTACGCGTTTATTTCTGTAAGATTTTTCTGTTGTATTTGCGTAAAATGCGTAAAACTTTCTGATGTAGAATCAGGGACAACTTTAATTCCATTTAATTCTCTTAGGGATAGTTCGATCGCAATAAGCATTAGTCAGAGTATTATCGGAGTAAATAAATATTTTTCACAATTTCAAGTTTACATACCAATCGGAAAGAAATACAGTTTTTAAGCAATAATATTTAAGCGTATTTATTTTCAAGGGGTTTTATAAACTCCTTGAAAATAACATTTTTTCTCAACAGTATATTTACTTAGGTTTGGAGTTTATTGATTTTTGTGTGCTAAGACTACGGATTAATTTTTGTGGGAGAATAATCTTAATTTTTTCTTCAAATTTTTTTTAGTTTTTTAGAAAAGTATAGCTTTAAAAATTTAAAAAATCGAGAGACTTTTTTGAAAATAATCGTACGAACCTTTTGGAAACCTTTATACAGTGACCGTTCTCAAAATTTACAATTAGACTGATAAACCAATGTCGGTTCGAAATATAACAATTCTAAATTTAGAGAATTAAAAAAAAAGTACTGAATTTTTATCGTACGATCGATATACTAATTGTTTCAATAAAAGGAAAACTGGGCATACGCCGATTTTACATAAGTTCTTTGCTCGGGCTTCTTCTTTCTTTTTTTTTTCTTTTCTGTTTAGACTCCAGAAGCACCGTAAAGTACTACTTCAAAGGATGATGAAAATGAAGTGTAGTCTTGTACAATCTTGGGTCTACCGCTCCTTAAATGTGTGGTTAATTGAGACTCGACCATCAAAGAACACCGGTATATCCACGATCCTCTGCTCAGACTTAAACAAAAACAGAAATTTTATGCCGGCTTTCATGAAAATAATAAATTATTAATTAAATATTAATTATTGTAAGGTGAGCGAGTATAGAAACACTATTTTGATAATTAAAAATAAATTGTCGATTGTTTTAATCGCTTAAATATACTACAGTTACTCTGATATCTCTGAAGGAAAACTCTAATACCCTTCTTTACAGATTTCCAAAATTAGAAGTAAGAAAATTTTCACGTAGTACAGATTTGGCCAAAAAATTTTTAACAACTCTGTTTAATGGCGGCGAAATTACATAAACTATTTTTCTCACAATAACATGCTAACCCTCTGCATCCAAAAATCAAACAGAAAAAGTACTTTCTTATTCGGAAGAGTCACACAAAAGGAATCGACATGATTTTTTCTTTTCAATTAACTTTTGGTAAATAAAAGGAAAAACTATTAATTAATTTTAATAACCGATTTATTAATAGGAATTATATATTTTTAACACTACAAAGAGTCCAAAGAGTCTGATAGGCAATTTTATTACAATTTTTTCTGGAAGGTATTCATTTTTTATCCGCTAAAGCTATTTAATGTATGAATGACTTTTTTTAAATATCTTCTATTTATTTATCTGTAAACTTAAAAGTCATACTATACCAGTTTTTCAATGCTACAAGCTTTAGAATGAGGTTCTGTAGCAAACTTGTATAATATGATAGATGACAACAAAACGTATCATCGCGCAGAAATAACGAACGAAGATAAAAAATTGTTTGTTATTTTAAATAGTAAATAGATTTACATATTAATAATATCTACATTCATTAACGAATTCAAAATATGGAAAGGTAGGCGATTCCGATCAAGAAAAAAAAACGACGACCATTTACGAAATCATGTAGCATGGTTAATTTTCATACTCGATGTTAATATCAATTTTTTGATTTCTAGATGAATTTATGAAGAAACTATTTTGAAATATACTGATGAGACGAAAAGAAAGAAAGAAGAAAAGTGTTTGACAAAGGACACATTCACAGTTCATAAAAGTTTTCGTGATGAAGGGAAGTTAATTACCCTAGATTACCTATTCCTTCATCAATGACTACTATACTCTATTATGTTTATAAACTTGGCTCCATCAAGAAGAAAAAAAATTTACAGCTTTTCGCTAGAAACATGAAAACATTTGTTCTATTCGTCAAAGGTATAATTTATTGAAGTTTAATTACATTATAAATATATTTATCCTGTAGTAAAATTTATTATAGTTTATTCCATAATAAATTACAATTAGCTATGCCTCTTGATAAGTTATGTTTTAAAAGCTAATACATAATTAAAATGATATAGATAACCATTAAATAACGAGTTAATTAATTGCTACGTTTAATTTACAGTACAGGATTTTATGGTGTACTTAAATCCTAGAATCAGACAACTAATGAAAATGATTTCAACTCAGATATAAGCGTTATATAAATGTTAAAAAATGTGTTCACACATATATATATATATACACACACACACACAAAACATTTTTTTTTTTCATTTTATATGAGCATAGAACGCAACACACAGTATAACATCGACGAGGGAGGCCGCAGTTGCATATGGTTCTACGTAGCGTAAGCTGCTGTCAGGGATTTACTGCTTTGATCCTGGCTGAAGATAAGTGAAGCGATTGTGACCTTAAAGCTTGCCCTTCCCTAGCCACGACAAATTTTTATTACTCTTGTTTTTTGTCACATTTTATGCATTGTGTGAGTATATATATATATATATATATATATATATATATATATATATATATATATATATATATATATACACGTGTGTAATTCTTTCTTTCTCTGCTTAAATTACACATTAAAAGGCACGTACGCAAACATGAGCGCATTTATTCTATTCCTTCTTTTTAAGTTTTTTTTTCTTTGTATTCAGTTTTTCATTTGTACATACCAAAAAATTGCAATTTAACAGTATATCGCAAGACATTTATTATAACTAAAAATAATATCTATGTATGCACATAGACACACAAATGTGGTTAAAAAATTTGATTAATTGAACAGCATAAAGTGTACATAGAATACAAAATCAATCGGTATACTCGTGTAAATAACTGATAAAATCCAATCATTCTCAGCAGATGATATTGTTATTTATAATAAAACCTGCCGTTTGGTGAATGGTTTGTACCACCGCCATACAGCCGGTAACATAACTATGTTATGATGCATCTAGCTTAATCCGGTATATGCCCGAATTACTTTTTCGGAAAAAAGGTATAATTACTTTTAACTGAATCTGTATATGCACATATTTTATATTAGTCCAAGTTAAAACACATTATTTCTCAGCCGGAATTTAATTTAAGTCACTGTTTTAAGAAAAATCAATCTAAAACTGGATATAACCTACTGTCGAATATTTACTGGATTTACAATTGGGAGGCAGAATGATCTAATTTAGAACCAGAAAGAGAAAAAGATGTTAGCAAAATATTACGAATAAATGTAAGTTTTCTTAACTAGCTACTTGTTAAGAGATAAATCTTAATTTATCTCCAAAGGGTAAATTTGAATGAAAACTATTTCTCTTATATATATATATATATATATGAAATTTATAATATATGCTTTAATGTATTAAAAATTCAGATACAAACTGATTTAAACAAAGATAAGGAATTTCGCAATCACAGGGAAGAAATCAGTCTGTTCCGAATAGAAATTGTAAAAATAAACTTATTTTATTCTTCCCTAGCATCCGAATTCATGATGTCTTAAATTAACCATTCCCCACCATAATACTACTAATTACATTTTACTATGTGGACAGAAGAATGAGCAGATCTATCGGAAATCAGGAGCACGTAACATTTTCCCAACCAAAATAATCAACGCGGTGCAAATTTGTTTATTTTATTTTAGTTGTTTCGATCTCAGATGTGTACACAGGAGCAATCTGACTCAAATGAAAGCCACGTCATTTATTTTGATGGTGTAAATGAGAATTTTAAATTTTCGGAAGAAAATTATGAATCAGAATTATTTGAAACTCACTCAGGATTAATTACAAAACAAAGTATCCTACAACGTTTTCCTCTAACTATAAAGTGTGATTTTACATGATTCAATGACGTAACAGAATACCTTTTACATACGTTAATTAGTGGACTTATATATGCATTATTACATACATACATTAATGGAGTACTCAATTACCTACAGTTGTTTTAACATGTGTCGTTTAAACGCATTCTTACTTTCCCCGAATCGCTCTTTCTTTATCAGCCACTTAAGCCAGATAACATGTTCGCACAATATTGGCACACTTGTCGGAGATTGTATTTACTGAATCTTGCCCTACGGATCGGAAGCCTAGCTGCAGGCGAATGTTGTGTTAGCAAGTTGAGGATACGGGAAACACGATATAAAATCGGTATTTTCCCTACTTCTTCCTTATTCCTAGGAATAAAGACGGAGTCATCCAAATAAGTGGCCGGGGGCAGGCGGCGACAGTATTTCAGGTATGGTAGGGTATTGTCAAAAGACAATAGTATATCTAAAATCTCATAAAACCAATAAGGAAACAATAACACATACGAATATCCTGTAAGCCATGTAAGAAACATCTCTCACGCCTTAGAGAAGCAGGTAGGTGTTATCAAAACGGGTGTTTTATTTGTTCAGAGGATCAAATAAAGAAAAATTCATGTAAGCGGGCCTTTTTACTACTACATGAGCCGACTACGGGATCGAGACTAGAAATTGGAATCCTATTTCAAGCATTATGCAGCTGAAAGCAATAGAAAACAACTTTTTCTAAGAATTGTTTTACGAAATCAATACAATGGCAAATCAATACAACTATAATTAAGTAAAATATTTGCAAGATAAAGTAGTAGTCTCCAGTAGGAACTTTCGGTGTAGTAGTCTTCACCCAAACAATTACTGGACAGGTTAAAACTAGGTGTAATAGGAATTAAACAGATGGAATAGATTGGTCACAAAGTTCTAAATGATTAATAAAAAATAGAAATACAGTTGTGAAAGTAACAGTGCATAAGAAAATAGGGCAAAAAGTGTGCTATTATCACAAACCACGAACCGAAGAATAATTTTAGTCAGAGTAAACTCACACCCGAACCTACTACAATAGTGCAAATTTATAAACCGAGATAATTTAAGGCTGAAACTGAAATGCCATGTTAGGAATGAATCGAGAAGGGTAAATAACTGAAATTACGGGCTAAGTCAAACAAATAAAAAAAGTAATACACTTTTTAAATTTCACACAAAGTACGAGCTAGAAACTATGAAAACCTTATTTAAATAAATTATAAAAATATTATTATTTAAATTATTTTTAAAATCATAAAAAACGTATACTCACATGACACTCGGTAATTCAATAAGATATCAGACGGATTGTAACTGTTTCAGTACAGATCATGGAACTAGATTATAAAATACTAAATGTGCCAAGGAGCAGGCAATTCTGATCACAATTTAGAAATGATGAAGTGTCAAAATTAAAAAGAAAAAAAAAATCAGAATAAAGAGATAAGATACAGAAAGACTAAAGGAAAATTATGTCAACTTTACACAAATGTATCTCATTTGTTATTTTACATATAGCGAAGTATATATCTTCTTTTTTTTTTTTTACTTCTAAAGACAGAATAGAATCAAAAAATTTGACTGAGTCGTTCAAAAGGGTCATATAAATATTTCTACTGATTCACTTCATAGGAAAATAATTTCAGTAGTTTAATTTATTATTACATTAACTATTTTCTCATCTCCCGATAGGAATTCTGAAAATTATTTTCAAAAACTTGTCTAAAATACGAGTATCAAAAATGGGCAAAATTTAACTTTTTATTTTCTTCCGATGCTCATTTTGTAGAAAACAAAAAATTAAACAACACGAGTCGTCGCACTTTTGGATATTTTTTGCTATTTAATCGACTGAAAATGTCACAGCGACTTAAAATGAATCAAATCGGAATAATTATGAACGTCTAGTATCTTCCTATACCACTGTCCGAATCTAAGTATACACGAAGATGACTAACAAACAAAACTTGTTCGAACAGTTTGTTTTCATTTTTATTGAATTAAAAGAAAATATGTAAATTACTTAGTGTTTGTAAAAAAAAAAGTAATAAACTTCTGACAAGAATGGTAGTAAGACAAAGAGGGTCATGGGATTTTAAAACATCACTGCGAATTCTTCATAAATTCTCATGCATTTCTAGGAGGGAAGTTTTGATAATCTGATACATGTAAAGAATATAAAAGGTGACAACACAGGTGTAGAACTTTTCCGTAACGCGGATATTTTCTGATGCAAGGCTTCATCTCATTCTCTGAAGATATACGTAACAGTGATTCCGGAGGTTAAAAAAAAAGAAAGAAAAAAAAAAGAGTTTACACACACCCCTCGCGCGCGTAGACACACAGTTAATGTGTGTGTGTAATTGTCAAAAATATGCCTAACATAAAAATAAGACCTTAATTAGGCGAAAACTCAAAATATTGAGGGTGAACTTGCTCTACAACCCACTCCCTTGACCTTTTAAAACGAAAATTTAATGGCATCAATGTTCCATATATCTTACCAATTTTGTGATCTTACCAATTTTGTGTCAAAATCGGTCCGATAGTTCTGGAGATATAAAGCGATACCGAATACACACACGTACATACGAACATCCGGAAAATGCCCATACGGTTTTTTGGGTTCCTTAAGTGTCAAAACATAATGACTCGGTGAAAACCGCATATGCCCATCCCAACCCCTGTAGGTGAAGACACCCACCAAGTGATGATTCCGGCCGCCACACCACCCCTCCCGTTCCTAGCCCAGAAGGGCTTTACCGGGAG
>JAAAKQ030468959.1:1254-14803 GCA_010016005.3 Zanna intricata | reverse complement strand
GATGACAAACTTGTTTCTGCATATTATAAATACATGGTAGATATTGCTGTGCTGTATGGTGCAGATAAAGAAAGAGCAAAGAAAGAATTGAAAGAATCTCTAGAATTTGAAATAGCACTTGCCAATGTAAGTAATGTTTACATTAGTAAAACAAAATTTAAAATTTCAAACTAAAATACAACTTCTAAGTGAAAAAAAATCAACTTTCAGATAGGTAATTTTAATCAAACAATTGCATCTTGTACTTCAGCAGTTTTAGTTCATAGTTTAACTTAAAAGTATTGCTCTAGAGGGTACTTGCAGCTTAATTTTTACCTATGGTTTCCACTACACGTACTAATGAATAATTGCAGTAAAAATAAAAGTGTAGTTATGAAAGCAGTTAGCCTTCATAATTTATTATTTTATAAATATACCGAAATATCTTTACAGTTATTATGAGCCCTTCATTGATGATATTGTTTTTAATAGTACTTATTTTAATTGCTTTAGTATAAGGTCTTATATGTGTATGTTTCACATTAAGTGTCTTTCATTAATGTTGTTTTTTCCATAATTAATTTATTTGAAAATTTCATATTATTTGAGAGTTGAATTTAGACGTTTTACATCATGAAGAAGAATATTTTTATTATTAATGTCTTTGTAACTTAAGTTTCTGTGAGGAAATTTGCAAAGGTTTATTCTGTTATTGTACCTGTCCTTTGTAACTGTGGGTGAATATACATCATCCAGTCTGCTCAGTTTATTATTTAATTCAATCATGATAGCAACATCATATTTTTTGTATATTTTAGAAAAATTTAATCACATTTTATCAAACTGGTCTTTTAGTACACTTCAATTACAGTTTGCCTCATTCACCTACTGTTAAAAGAAGTACAAAATAACTACTCATTCATATGTTAAACTGGCGATCAGTCTCTTTGTTTTTTTAAATTTGTTTTTATTGGCGCACAATGAAGTGTCATTATTAGCACCTGGACATAATATTATCTATAATATACAAGTTAAGTGAAAAATACCAAATTTAAAAATTAAATAACAATAAACAAATAAAAGTAACAAATACATGCAATATCGCAAACTTGATGAAGAGCTCTACAGGCACATTGTTCTTAACTGGGCTAAGTTTATTATTAATGGTAGCATCCATTTATTTTGCCCCTCATCATGGACCACCCTCTTCAGAAGTTAAACAGCATCATTCAAAACTATGTGATTAGTGAAAGGAACCTGCAAACAGGTGTCTTTTGCTGCACAATCAGCATGCTCAATACCTAAAATTCCAGTATGACTAGAGATCCAGCAAAAACTCACAGTTATATTATGCTGAATAATTTCAGAATTAACAGACTGTATTTCATAAACACCAGAATGTCTGGAGTATATATCGCACATCGCCAGCAAGGCACTCATGGAATCTAAACACAATCTGGAATCTGTATTATAGGTCCACACTGAAAACACTGACAATACTGGAAAGCCAAACATGTACGTTCTGTTGTCAACTACAAAAGCATAACCAAAAGAATTGTAGTTTTTAGAGCCATCTGTATAAACTATATCATCAAGATTCACACTATTTACAATATTATAAAATTTTTCTTGTAAGATAAGCAGATTTGTGTATGTTATTTTTATTTTGATAGACTAAAGCAATAAGTTATGAAAGAAGGCCTCTGGGGGGAGGGACATTGAGTAACAATAAGAATTTGTGGTATTCATAATTTAGAGATAAGAAGAGGCGATGAGCTTGATGCTCAGTGGGTCAATAGATCTTTGTGCTCCTGATATCGATTAAAATGTGAGTTGGCATACACCAGGTAATGATTTGATTGCACATTAATATGAGACACATACAGATGATCTAGTTTCGTCTATTTTAAAGAGATGACTCACCACAGTCTACTAGAAATCTTATCATGGAACTTGAATGAAACCCACCCTGTAGAAAGACAGAGAAATGAACAATGATTACATGAATCATTCTAAGAGCAGTGCCCCATGCAGACTAATAAATCAGGCAGCTCTACTCTAAGCAAGAATGGACTAGAGCTTGGAAGAAGCACAAGATGCATACTTGATCAGCTCCTCTCTTTCGCTTTATCTGTTAAGCCTCCGGAACTACCATAAGGTATTACTTCAGAGGATGAATGAGGATGATGTGTAGTCTTGTACAATCTCAGGTCAGCCACTCCTGAGAAGTGTGGTTAATTGAAACCCAACCACCAAAGAACACTGGAATACACAATCTAATATTCAAATCCATATAAAAATAACTACCTGGATCATCTCCCCTGGGAGTAGTAGATAGAACTCACAGCATGTCTAGCATTTTTAGACCATTTACTCTTTATCTTCTTTAAATATATTTCTCACACCAATCATTGGTCAAACCATAACCCTAAAAATCTAACCTGGTTGCATGATTAAACTGGTTCACCATATAAAAATAGTTAAAGGTCAACATGTTCCATCAAATGGAAGAAGTAAATACAGTTTGTTTTCTCTGGGTTAAAGATCGATTCAGTCGTTTCACACCACGATTCTAAACAATTGTGTTTTGGATCATCCTTTTGGTAATAGCTGAAGTTGTAGATGCAATGTAATTTGACAAATTATCTGCAAATAATGTTTGTATAATGTTTTTCCCATGCAGTTTGTTATATTATTTATGATTATGGCAAACAAGGTAACACTTAAGACACTAACCTGTGGTATTCCATATTATTGTGTAAAATTTTCAGATACTGTCATTCCAACTCAAATCCAAAAGGATCGAGTACTAAAGAAACCCTGATAAATTCAAGTAGATTCCCTTGGATGTTCCATTCATGTAGTGTATTGAGAATTCCTCTACTCCAAGACATGTTGTACACCTTTCAAATAACAAAAAATATAGTACAAGGTGTTGGCGAAGTAGGAAGGCATTTTGAATAACAATTCCAAGGCAACCTGATCTATAGACAATCGTTTTTGGTGAAATCCCATTGTTGGAGAGGCAGTTTTAGACCGTTTCTTTCAAGGTACTATAGTAGATGATGGTTTATCATTCGTTCCATCAACATGCACAGGGTGCTGGTCAAGAAGATAGGATGATAGCTTAAAGGTTACGATTTATCTTTACCAGGATTCAGTATGAGAGTTACCTTTGCTTCTGACCAAGAAACTGGAAAAAGCATGATTAGAGAATATTTTGTTATACATAGACAAACGATATCATAATGTACCACCTGGCAGGTGTGATAACACTCTGAGCCTGATAGTATCATTTTCTGGGAAAGTGTCGGGGGGAATTATTTAAGGCATAACTTAACTCATCAAACGAAAAGAAATGTTTAATTCATTTCGCGTTTCCAATAACAAATTGACACTTTCTATCTGCAACTTATACCTCATAAACTTGTATGAAGATATAAGATAAACAGACAAATGAGTTTCCAATTGTGTTCGGCACATCAATTGATATGGTGTTTAGGATGCCATTGTTTTACAGTCCAGTCAGCTGCGGAGATTGTCCTGATCCACACATGGCAGAAACATTTCTTCATTTCTTCACCAATATGAATTTCCTATAATTCAGTCATAATTTCTATTTAGCACACAGAAATACTCGATGATATGCTCTCGCATTCCAGAAGGCGTAAGGTAATTCTGTCGTAGGTTTTCGATTTATACTAGATCGTGGATACCGGTGTTCTTTGGTGGTTGGGTTTCAATTAATCACACTTTTCAGGAGTGGTCGACCTCAGATTGTTCAAGACTACACTTCATTCACATTCATACACATCACCCTCTGAAGTAATACCTTACGGTAGTTCCGGAGGCTAAACAGATAAAGAGAGAGGTTTTCAATTGAAATTATTTAAAGTCCTATGGCAATCACTTGATGCATTCCTAAAGTCTCCATTCCACCAAGGAACAATGACTTGGCTTTCCAGATGTCCATAAATTCACATGCACTACTGAAAATCAGGTGTGTAAACTTAATAAATTGTGGATCGTGCAACCACTCCAGTTGTATTGACCAAAAGATTCTTTGTGCCTGTTTTTGTCCACTTTCCCAGCAACCCATCAGCGTGGCAGGCTTCAAGGCAAATTACTACTACCAACTGAGATAAGAGCAGGCCTATGGCTGCTTCAAAGAAGTTTTCGGACATATGCCGGGAAAGACACAGAAATAATAATGCTAACACAGACCAGATCGATGCATGAAAATGTATCTGATGAAGACGACATAAAACATGAATGACCCATCGTTCAAAAAGCAGAATCCAAGTTCTTGTTCTTGTTGATCTTAGTTGATCAACTGTAGTATCTCGAAAACAACACGATGTTGAGCCTCATGAACAATGATGAGCATTGAAATCGCCAATTATTTGGTAGGGCAAAGGAATCTGTGATAACAGATCTTCTTCAATGATTGGAATTTGGAGGAAGGTACAAGTTGCAGATATTAATTTAAATGGTGTCAATAACTTCACTGCTACACAGGGATGCTTGTAGTCAGCCGAATCGGTGTGGCTAATATGTCTTCCTTCAGGAAAGCAGCCCAACCCTACGTCTTCTACTTCAGTTTGATGGTCATCTTTCACAAATGCAGCCGTGAAAAGAAATTACATCCTGTGGACAGAGGTGAGTTTTCTGCAGGTATAATACCAATAGACATTCTTCGTTTAGTAGGATTTTGATATCCTCATGGCGAAAATGGGGACCACAGACATTCAGTTGAATAATATTTCTATCCATAAATACTACTTTTCCTCTTATTTATAACATTTTGCGTGTAGCCTATTTACCAAATATTATGTAGTTTTCTTTTTAGTGATTTATAAACTTTAGTTATAACACCAACCTTTAGCTATGTCTTATACTTTTAGTTATTAGTGCCCGAAGTGCTTTGCTTCTTTGAGCACTTCATCTGATACCATATCTTCAAAGATTCCTCGAGATGATGGTGATGACTTGGAAGCCTGGAGAACCAGAGATACTGTACCAGGAGACAATTTTGTAATAGACCTCTTCAAAGTGATAATGGTAGTTTTCTACATTGTTGGTGCAATGGGAATTCTCTTTGGTGGTGTATTGACTAAAGTGGTTTTCATTAAACCTCTGTCTGTCTTTCCACCAAAAATACCCTTTTTCTGGCCTGAACTCTTAGTTAGCTTTGAAATAGTGGCTGTGAGGAAAGCAGCTTGATCAGATAACACCTGAACAAGGTGTTACACTGCAAGGTTCTCTCTGTTATTTATCCTCATTTGCAGAGTGTTGTAGTACAAGGTTTTTATCAAAATTATTATAACTCCCCATATATACAAAATAGAAATCCACAAAATAAATTCATAACTTATTAAAATGATGAACATTGTTAAATTTTTATGTCAATAATATTTAATAATGTTATTTTGTTAATAGTATTTCATTTTTGTATTTAATAAATACAAACATTATTATTAATATTATGTTAATATTATTTAATTTATATGTTAATAATAGTATTTAAATAATTCAGTCTTTCTTATGTGTAGTCAGATATCGACCTGCTAGATGTTTATAGTAACTGCTAGGAGCAGTAAGGTTGTATTTTTGTTTGAATTACTATTTTTACAAAAGAATGAATTTTTATTTGGCAATTGGCGTTGATAAAATTTAGTTATGTAATTAATGTAATTATTTATATTGTTTTCAATTAATTGTATTTACAAATAATGAAGATATTTGTAATAAAAACAAATAGACTTTTTTAGTATTTTCTAGATGTACAGCTAATAGTATATATTAGTGGGTCGAAAGACCTGTGGATTGGTTCATTTGTGTATCGAGTTCCGATAGGTTACGCTGTCGCTTTTACTGCTCGAAAGTTTATAATTGTTTCATATAGATTTTGTTAAGCAATGTAAGTGTTGTTTGTTTATTTGTAACGAATCGTGTTCTCACTATAATTGGCGACCATGATAGTATTGTTAAAAATTGTGAGGAAGTCGATATCGTGTTATTTACGAATCATTCGGTCACATCAAGAGGCTTGGCTAGATATAGCATTAGCAAAAGAGATGTCTGGTTTAATCAGATTCTGAGAATTCAGTGCTTTTTTTTATTATCTTCGTGCAGTCGAAAAAAATAGCTTCCAAATGATATAAATTTTGAAAATTGCCTTCCCTTGGGCAATCTCGTGAGCAGGCTGAATATGATCCACCATGTACATTTTCCTTCCTCTTGACAGTATCATTGTGAACTTCTTTGTTACATTGAGCACATATTGTAGTTTTTGACTAAGATGTTGTAGTATGGCCATATCTTTGACATCGGAAACATTGCCATGGATTGGGTATGCATATCACCATTAGTTGGGTTGGATCGTACTTGAACCGAAAATCTACACTTATTAACTTATTTTCTCCAATGATATGTGAATGTTGACCATTAGTAAAAGAAAGGATTAGGTTCCTCCACTCCGCTCTGATGTTTCATTATTCGCTTCACTTCTATAACACTTTAGGAATGAAGCTCATCGGCAGTTTCAATAACACCATCACCAAAAGGTCCCAGCAAAAAGATTACTACTAATATTCAAGGATTTGTCACGTACCACTTTTATGTTGATACCACATTTATATTGGTAACTCATAATATTGGTGAGATGCAAGAATAATAGACAGACTCTGTCTATTACTCTTCTGTTCATTACTAAACGTCTGTATCAATATTGTTTCATCTCTTAATATCCTGACTTTTTAGGTGAACCACTTAAAGGTTATTACTTTATTTATCAAAAAAGGTGACCAAAAGATCCCAGCAAAAAGATTACTACTAGTATTCAAGGATTTGTCATATACCACTTTTATGTTGATACCACATTTACAGTATTGGTGAGATGCAAGAGTAATAGACAGACTCTGTCTATTACTCTTCTGTTCATTACTAAACGTCTGTATCAATATCGTTTCATCTCTTAATATCCTGACTTTTTCAGTGAACCACTTAAAGGTTATTACTTTATTTATCAAAAAAGGTGAGACCTTTTGAATGGATTCCCTTCCTGATTGTTTTGGAGAACCACATGTCTTGTGGACATATCATGTCATTGTGGACAGAATACGTCACCATTTAAATTATTACCTGCATTAGAGTTCTTATCCATGTCAGACAACGCTGAGTGAGGTCATTTCACATGACCTCATATGATGGTTTTTCACCAATCATCATAGGAATAATTTGAGTACTAGGAATTTTGGTCTCATGATAATTGGGAAATATAGGACCACCTCTGCACAACACACATATACAGAGGCTAGAGCTGCATACAACTAGATTTTCACCTAGGTGCCCAGAGGACATTGTTTGGGACTCATTATGTAGAGCCTTCTACCCACTGGCATGATAGCATCCACCTTGGGTCTCAATTTTGTTTTGTAAGGTATTGCAACACCACTGAGTGTAACTATTAGAAGAAACAGTGTCTATGTTGTAATCTGAGTAGTATTTTTGGTGTAGTTTATATGTATTGTGTATAGTGTAAAATGTTCAGCAGTTTGGTTAGCAGTGGGAAGAAAAGCTGCAGAGGCTAGGGCCATGGGAATGCCAATCCCCAAAGTCTTAAAGAGTAAGACTCCCTGTTGGGGGCAATTTCTTTGTTCATTCATTGTAATGAAGTTTTAGTAATTGCTGTACTGGGTTTGTAGGTATTGCAAGTACTGTTACCAATACTTTCTTCGGTGAAATTCATTTATAATAATGAACTATGTTTGAATAATGAATTCTATTAATGGGTACAGAGTAACTCCATAATGGTTAATTTTAAGTTATTAACTCTTAAGCAGATAATAAAACAATTATTTACTTTATAGATTGTTACAACTCACCCCTTTAGTTATCTTTACAATCTTCTGCTTTCAGGTTTCTTCTATTTATTATTTCTTATATTTTGTCTTTCCACTGTTCTTATTCCTCCTTTGAATTGGTCTTCCAGTGTACAAAATCTTAGGAAGTCTTGAACCATCCATTTTAAATACTGGGAAAACCACCTTAATCTGCCAGATGTCATTCATCAGTGGACATATGGGTATATTTAATCATACATACACTGCCTTATAGTCACATTTTCTAAGTTGTCCACCCTGGTTTTTTAAAGCTTCTTCTAAGGTTGTTTCTTTTATTAAAAATGTTGATGCTATCTTCATCTTATATCCCATGCTTTTGCTTTAAACATGATTCAGTGGATCCATTTTTCACTTTCTTTTTAATTTTTTGGTCACTATATGAACAAAGAGTCATTCTATTCATAATATTTTTATTCATTACCAATCATTTCTTCATTTTATTATTTTTTTCTTACCCCTACCACATGTGATTGAGACTGCCATTAAAAGTTATTCATTAAAACTTTATGTTTCCAATCTAAGTTTTTAAAAATACTCTAGGTTTGTAATTTAGGATCTTGAAAGTTTAGTTTTGAAATTTAATTTTAATGCAGAGTCAAAATACTTCTATTTATATCTGAGTTATTTTTTGTTTATCTAATAAGTTGCCTAATTTAAAATTTTGTCATTATATTTCTAGAATTAATTCACCATTAAGAATTGTTTTGATAAATTATAATTATTATTATATTGTTACTAATATCATATTTCAACAGATTTCACTACCTCTTGAGGAACGCCGTAATGCTTCCAAGCTTTATAACCCAATGACAATACCTGAATTAGAACAAAAATATCCAAGCATCCCATGGAGAACATATTTCCGAAAACTTTTACCGAAGAAAATTGAAATTAGGCCTGAAGAAGTTGCCATTGTAAATGTACCTTCATATATAAGAAACTTGGAGGCTATACTCAGCAACACACCAAAGCGGTGAGTAGTTACCTTGAAATTACCAGTAAAGTAGATTAAAATACATAAATGGAATCAAATGAAATATTAATTTTGTCCAATTTTACAATTTTTGATAATTCATACACAGATCAATTTTTTTCTTATTTTTAAAAAATACTTAATCCTGACATGGTAGGCAACGATCCTTACAGCTAAGCTGGAAATGGAAATTCAAAAAACTATAAACCTCAACATGCACACACGCACACGCACACATACACACACGCGCCCGCACACACACAATTATCCTTCATTCCAGGAAAAGGTTGTACTTCTCATTCTATAAATGAAATGCCAATAGCATATATAAACAGTTTTTATTTCATTATAAGAAGCACCTATTGTAAATTAGGATAGCTGGAATAAAAGATTATTTCTAATTTGTAAGTAATGGCTTATATCTGTTATTGGTTATTGCTGCTTAAAATTAATTAGAGAACAATTAATAATAGGTCAATAAGTCTTCAAATGTTCTGTGAAGTCTAAATGGAATTACAGATTAGATTTTCTAAAATAAAGTAATTAAAAAAATTTTTTTTATCCCCCTTACCAGCAACAAAGCTTTAATTTTTCTCAAGATCATTTGGTTAATTTAAACCATCATCAGGAGATTTAAAATATTATAATAAGTCAAAAATTAAAATTAACATTTAATTTTAACATTTTGTTGACAATCTGATTGTCAACAATATGCAGTATTGAGTGGTCAGAAGTATACTGTTGACAATCAGTCATGACTACGTTAATTTTAATTTTTGACTTATTGTAATATTTTCAATCTTCTGATGATGTTTACATAAACCAAAAAATTTTGAGAAAAACTAAATGTTTCTTGCTGGTAAGGTGGATAAAAAAATTTTTTAATTACTTTATTATTTATATACTAGTGAAAACTACGTTTAAAAAATTTACTTTCTAAAAATTTGTTCTTCTAGGAAGTTTTTATTTTAATACTCATCTTATGTTTTAGGATACAAGCTAATTATGTAATTGGACGTGCTGCAGCAGCATCGGTAGGGTATCTCTCTGAAGCATTTCGTAAAAGACAATTGGAATATTCAACTGCGCTGTCTGGTCGTACAGAGCAAGAGCCTAGATGGAAAGAATGTGTTGATCTCACCAGTGGCGGGTAAGTAAAAATATATTTTATTACATGGTAATATTATTTTGCAAATAAGACTAAAAATTTGATCTTGGATAAGGCAACAACATATTTTGATCCACTATTATGAACTGTATTGCAAGATAATTCAATCGTCATCTATTGACATTTCTATTAGTAATTAATAAATCAAGTTTCATTTAAAAAAATTATTTCTAATAATATTTATTATCATTACAGTCATCATTGATTACCACAGACTGTGATAAATTTTTTTTTTAATTTAAAAAGAATTTACTGCTTAAATAAATAAAATTCCAAGTACATTTGATTTTATACAAACCACCTAAAAGTCACAAATTGCAAAACCTTTGAATGATATGAAATTTACATACTTACTAAATTCAACAACTGCAGCCTAAATGAACAACTATTACATCATATACAAAGTGAGTATCTAACTACAGCAATGCAGGTTCTATGAATACACATTATAGCAGCTGATGTAGAACATTCATCATAGCTTCAGAGAGATTACTTGAAAGATGGATTCCTTATATTTAGAAAGAAGAGTTGTTCATAATTTTTTTATAACGATAAATAATTTTTCAGTTTCCTTAATATTACGAAAAGAATTAATTATTATTGCTGCTGTTGTTTTATCTCTAGTTAAGTTGCAACTACTTTTTTTTTTTTTTAAATAAATTTGTTTTTTAAAATGCAAGACTTTGGCTAAAAATTACAAAAAGAACTTTTTTCAAAATTAAAATTGTAGTTTTTTGTTCTTGTTTGTAAGACTTTATAGCATAATTATGTAATTGAAAATATTTAATTCTCTTGCTCATTTTATTTATACATGTACGAATATTTTTCCTGAAAACATACTAAATCTTTAAATGAGACTATTCATTTTTTTTTCTTATAGAGAGGTATTTGAATTGAAAATAAATTAATAAATGCATTTACAGATTTTAAAAATTCCTTTTATTATATTTGAATATTAAAATATTGAATTATTTAAGATTTGACTTACTCTGTGATATAAATATTTAAGAATGTAGTAAGATGATTACATCCATACCAGTCTTTACTGACTCTCTAAAATCTTCTGACTCTCTAAAGTGGCATTTTAATAATCATCTAAGATAAACATCCCAGCAGAATTTATTGAATTTTCTCTGTGGTTTTATCAGGATTAACTGTAATAACTTATAAAGATCAATTTCATCAACTTTTATAATCTTGTTTATTTATAGTCATGGAATCTTAATCATATTTTAATAACTATCTTCTCTGAATAAATCTTGTCGATGTTTGAGCTCATTATAATTTGCTAAAATTACTAGATATATGTTCTTTTCATCCATATCTACATTTTTAATCAATTGTAAATATTAGACTATAGGTGATAAATTCTATTTTAATTTTTGCTTTAATAATTATAATCATCAGTTTTTTCTATTGCTTCGTAATAATTTAACTACATTATATGTACAATTAACTAATAATTAATTCTACTGTCCGAATTAATTATGTTCTATAACTACATATAAGACCTCAGCAAAAAATTCATGATGATAGATGTCACTACAGTAATATATAAATTGTTCAAATGTTATAACTTGAAACAAAAACAAAACATGACTATTATCTGTTTGGTGGAGAAGTACATAATTATCTTTCATCTGTTGTAACGTATGTAAACTGGCAATTATACATTCACATCTAATTTTTTTTTTCATTATTCTTAGTTATAAAAAAGTAAATTAAGAATAAGTGCCAAATAAAAAAATTTGGTTTAAAATATTTATTCCAGTTGCTCAATTAATTCATTTTAATTCAACCTATTACTTAACGAAACTTGAATGGAAAAGATTATTTATTATTTTTAAATGAGTGAATAACGATTTGGCTCATATACCTACATCAGTATCAAGTTCATAATTATTACATACTTCATTAGGCAACAAACTTTTCGCATGAATATGTACATTAAACTAAGATTTTTTTTTTTTGCCAATAGTTTTTTGTAAATATTTTGTATCTATTATTTACTATGTATTATGATTTTTATATTTACAGTAAATATTTTGCATTTATGCCAACAGTTTTTTTTTTAATGTTATTAAATATTGCCCAACATAATATTTCACTTACTTTTTTTCTGTTTCAGAATGTCATTAGCTGTTGGTTCATTATATGTACGAAAATATTTTAAAGAAGATGCTAAGAAAAATGCTCTTGATATGGTAAACAGGATAAGATCTGAAATGTACAAAATATTGGAAAGTGTTGAATGGATGGATAAAAAAACAAGGTAACAAGAAAAAAATGATAATAAGTTGATTGCAAAAAATAAACACAAATAAAATCAATGTAAATCAGTATTATTAACAGTCTAATAGTATTATATTTATTTTTATAATAAATTTAAAATTGAGTTAGCAATACAGAGTTTAATTATACCATTTTCTTCTTTTTTTTTTTTTTTTTTTTGTGGAATTCTGATTAAATTTTTTTGCATGTTGAGAATTCTCCAAATAAAATAAATTTATTATCACCAGAATATAAAAAATCTCTTATAACAATCAGAATTTAAAACATAACTGCAGTAATGTATCGGTTGTTTAAAGACGGGTCATGTGAACTATTAGTTATTATTTACTTAGTAAGATTATTTTCTATCGAACATTAACTTTCAATGTCTGCTGAACTTGATATCAAGAAATATATTTCTAACCTTCTATAAAGAAAAATTCATGATATTTTTTTTTTGCAAAATGATTTTTAAAAGATATCACTTGCACAGTAAATTAAAATTATTATGTTATACTGTTATGTAATTGTGAAAAAAAAAAGTTTGCAGTGAATTCTATAACTTGCTTTTTTCTTTTTTTCTTTAGCCTCTGGAACTACTGTAAGGTATTACTTCAGAAAATGAATGAGGATTATATGTATGAATGTGAATGAAATGTAGTCTTGTGTAATCTCAAGACTACATTTCATTCACATTCACACATATCTTCATTCATCCATAAGAATTCCATAACTTACTTTGGAGCATAGGTACTTAACAAGTTAATAAGCAAAATTTTTAATATTAGTATATTTAGTGTTACTAGAGCATCAGAACTTCAAAAAAATATGTTATCAGTGTTTTAATAATTTGAGCGCTCATTCATAAGAGAGTTTTTAACATGATTAAAATTTTCTCTAAAATTGATTTTAAATAAATCAAAATAATAAAAAAAATAAACCATTACGATTGTTTTTTAAAATTTGGGAGCTTCCCCGTCAGGAGAGATGTATTAAGTAATTTTATTGACTTAACTTTTTAACAGAATAATAAGTTTTCAGCATTAAAAGTTTGAAATTGTTAAACATTTTTTTTTTCATTTCTCCATAAAATTATTTTTTTATAAAATAATCATTAAATAGTGATTTAAAAAAGACCTTTTAAAAATTGTTCAAAAGTACAAAGATACAGCCACAATTCTTAATAAACAAAGAAATAATTTTCTTAAAAGGGTATGAACATTTTTGATTAATTTTTTTTTCAAGAAATAATAA
>JAAAKQ030468937.1:0-23874 GCA_010016005.3 Zanna intricata | reverse complement strand
CTTTTCGAAGACCTTACTAATAACCGGCAGCAACGTCAAGAGCCTCTACAACGAAGTAACATCGGGATCCTTGTCGCCTTCTTTAAACAATTTAATAATACCCTTCATCCTACATACCGGGAAGAATCCACCAAACAATAATTTGTTAAACAAGCGTGTGATTGTTTCACACTAACCCCACCCGAGCAAAACGGGGGAAACATACGTGAAGCGAATACGTGGCGACGTCTAGGGCATGGGAGGCAGCCTGATTGCTGAGGATGCTTTGGCCCGGCACACACGCAAGAGTGTGCTGGGTTGGGGTACTTTCGATGAAGCATTCGGGCCCCTCTTAGGTTTGAGAGATCGCGAGCGGGTGGGGGAGGGGCACTCGCGCATTTTTAAATGCGCGCGCCGCCCCTTCAGGTTAGGTGTAGCAGGGATGGTCAGTCTCTTGGAGGAGGAAGGTGTCAGCTTCTCACAAGCGAGAAGTCGGCACGCTCTGATGATCCCAATAGGACCCCAAAGGGGGGCTCCACTGCAGGAGCCCAAACGGGAGGGCAGTAGGGCTAGGGTATCTGCTGCCACATCCCCAGGGTGGCTGTTGTTATGCCGAAAGGCGATTCCGGCCTCCCCTGGGATGAAGGGGGAGGTATTTTAGTGGGTGCGAACCCCACACTGTTATCTGCGCGGACACATTTCGTCTGTTAGAGCTTTTTCCTCCTCCTACGAAAAAAAAACAAACCCCACCCGAGCGAGCAAGATCTGCCGTATTTCCATCGAAGTTTAGGGCCTTGCCCCTTCCTAAACTGTAGATAACTTGACGCACTTCAGCATCGGTAATCTCCAAGGACACTGCATTTCACCGAAACTAAGCAACCTAACCCCGGACCCGCAGATGGTATGCGGTTTCTTTAGCTTCACTGTCGTCAGGCAGTAAATCGTCAAGTAATTTGCGTAATATCTCAGACATGTCTAAAATTACGCCAAAACGAGTCAAGAGGGCAGATAGAAGAACGTCCTTACATCGTTAGTATCCCAATACTCTATAGATAACTCCCCAGGGATCCTTGTTCCCTTGCTCATGCATAAAGAAAAGCCAGGAATCCCTCTTCACCGTCCAAACTTTATGAAAATATTGAGATCTACCATCTCTGTATTCAGTCTCGAGAATTGCCCACCATTACCGATCAACCTCACGTTGAGAAGCTCTCCCCAAACGACTGAGTCTGTTTCAAAGTTGACAAATCCCTGTTTCTCTTAAGAGTAAGCCTCTCTCGACCACAACTACGGGAAACTGAATTTTCGACGGCATCAATAAAGGCGCCGACAGACTCGCTGCCAGGTCATCCAAATTCAGAACCTCCAGACTTCAATCTACAACTCGAAGCCTGGCCGAAAAAATCAACAAATTTTTTCCAGTATTCTTGCCTGTTTAGAAAACGACCCTGCCGAACAGGAACGTTACATTGGTAGCACTAACTCAAACCACCAGCAATCTCAAAAGAATCAGTCGATGATCACTTGAGCAATCAACTACCTTCAAGTTACAAAGATTGGCAAGGTATACATACCAACGGTAATGTCAATGTTAGTTCCTCCAAAAAACCATAACCCATCTACATTATTTATATATGTGAACAACTCCCCAAATACATTAAATACCTGAAAACCATGCTGGGCTAAGAAGCAAATTCAACCTCTCTTCTGCACAAAACAGCTAAAATACTGTCTGAAGCAGAATAAAACCTCTTCCAGTGAGAAAAGTCTGGCAATTCACCAGATGGAATGTTATGGATGCTGTAACAGAACAACATCCAACTGATGTAGAGCTAAATTAACAAGCTCAATTTCAACTGTGTATTTAACTTACTAAATCTAACCGTTAAATATTGAGTACATTTCAACAGCTCTCAGATAGTATCCATATTCTTTACTACTGACAGGGTGCTTGTTGACTTTACGAGAGCATGTGCAATTAATGCAAGTCAAATCCATTGATCCACCATATCATATACAGATTTTGATTGTTTAATTTATTATAAAATATAAGTAATAAAAGAAAATAAAAGAAGAATTTACATTAAATAAAAATACATTTATTTTCCGATTAGTGCTAACATATTAACATATATGTTACATTATGTGTTTTGATTTAAAAATGGATTATGATTAGTCGATTTTTCCTTATAGCTTTCTTTCTCTATTATAGTATTAAATTAACCATCACCAATTGCTTTAATGTATGACCTATTAATTAATTTTTTTTCATAAATAGGATTAAGTCAAACGTTTTACACTATGCTACTACTCCATCATGAATTTTCCCTCTGATGTCAGTAAGCTTTTGAATATTCTATTAAGAGCTTTGGTTTTAATAGAATAAAATGATGTTGAAATAGATGATAAATATCTTAATTATTTATTAGGTTTTGAAAAAAAAATATCCTTTTATGAAATTTTGAGAGTGAGATTAACTCTTCTGGAAACACTATAATTTTATTTAAAATTTTGATTATCTCTCTATTTTTGAAGTTGAATGTACTAACATTATGAAAACTATAAATAACATTATGAATATTATAAATTTGGTACAATAGATATTTAGATTAGAACAACAAAAGTATTTTATAAATCAGTAAACAATTTCATAAAGTTTCCATACCATGTTTCTGAATTGATCAAACTTTAGTTTGTGCATTATCATTTAAAAGAAAAACCTCTGATGATAAAATAATTATTACAAAAGCTAAATTAAAATTAAATATAATACTATTAATCTGGTAACATTTTATACAACATATATAAATATATGTATGTGTATGTGCAAACAAAGCACAGAAATGCAATTTAATTTTAATTATGTTAAATGTACATTTAAAGTGAATTGTTTACACTTAACACTTACTATAATAACAGAATTGTAGAAAACAAACTAACATGCCAGGAAACATATTATTGGATGACTATGCAGTAACAATATCACTGTTGTTAGTTTCTAGTTACTGTTAGGGTTAATAATTAACTGGAGAGTACTCAGCAACATGTCTTGGGTTTCATGAAACTATAAGACTATGGAGCTGCTACATTTACACTGAAGACAAACTTTAATGATTTGTCAAGTTGAGAATTGGTCCTAGATATTACCAAGGTCCGCCGCAAGATCATTTGTAAACTCCTTGGCTAGCCGATACTCTCACACAAATTGTAATTAAACAGCTGTACACTCAGCTATTTGATATACATGAGCAAATACGAAATTAGTCACAGAATTTTAACATAATAAATTGTTTTAATAAAATTACATTCCATGACTGTTTTCAGTCTAAAAGAAAAAACAAAACAAAAAAAACATCAAATTTTTGTTACTGAGTAGTATAATTTATTACAAAATATTAAACAGTTTTGATGAATAATATTCTTGTAAGTTAAATAAAGAGCTGTTCTAAATAGTATTATATTATATAATAATATTTGTATATTTGTAGCTATTTGTATTTGTTAGTCTTATATTCAGACTTATGAACTTACGACAGTCAAATATAACATTTTAGTAATTAAATATAGGTACAAGCAATCCTGAATTAAAAATATACTTAAAAAAGAATTTTGTGATTTGCCATCTGCTTATTCTTTTATTGTATTTGAAAGTTAATATTTATTTTATTTTTTTAAATTTTGTCCCTACTGACGTGGTCTTTACAAATAGCTATAAACTAAATTGTTCAATGTGAATATTTCTTACTTTTATCCTTATTACAATCATACATATTTTAATCTATTTTTAATAACAATACAATAACAATTATTTGTAAATTACATTTACAACCATTTTAAAAACACACAAACTTGAGGAAAATCTTTTGTTGAAACAAATTGCCAACATGAATCTATTTTTTCATCTTTAATTGTTACAATAAAATGATTCTAAATAAATTATTTGTAAATTAAAACATGATATGAGGAATACCAAAAGCAATTTCAGGTACTTTTTCATTTTATGCTCACCCCCGCAATTTTTTCACATAAAAATTACTTAATATAGAATGTTTAATAATAATTAATGAATAAAACATTAGAGAATAACCCTAGAGAAGTAAACATATAACTCAATAAACATAACCCAATAATACATTAGAGGAAATACACTAACATGCTGTTTTATACCGGTCATTTTACACATTCTCCATATTAAAATATTTTAAGAATTAAAAGTGTAAGCATTATTGCTTATAATTATAAATATAATCTAATAAAACTTAACCTACAGAAATGTTTTGATTATTTAAATAATAAATAACTGTAATGATTACTGAATTTATAATTTAGATAATCAAAACATTACTGTTAATTGGTCAAAGTTAGCAAGTCAAGTAAGCGTAGGTTAAGTTTGGTTAAGATTATATTTATAATATCTTTGCAAATACCTCCAAATACCCACCGATTTAGAAAAATTCTGCCTGTATTGTATTTTCTTTTTGAGAATGAGGTCTTGTCTATTTCTACTGTCATTCCTGGATCACCTAACTTTTTGGGGTTTTTTAATAAATGATC
Organism: Zanna intricata; assembly: GCA_010016005.3. Classification (NCBI taxonomy): domain Eukaryota; kingdom Metazoa; phylum Arthropoda; class Insecta; order Hemiptera; family Fulgoridae; genus Zanna; species Zanna intricata. The sequence goes on along the minus strand of JAAAKQ030468937.1, from coordinate 19,341 downwards.
AACACACACATCTCTCTCAGGTACATTTTCCAGTCTGTTACTGCTTCACTTGACATTAACCTATGCTCACTTCACTCACTAAACTTATATGTTAATATGCTAAATATGCTTAAAACTATTATGTTAATATGCTTAAAATGACTGGTATAAAACAGCATGTTAAAGTATTTTCTCTAATGTTTTATTCATTAATTATTATAAAACATGATACATTATGTAATTTTTATGTGAAAAAATGCGAAAATGTGGGAGGTGTATAATGAAAAAGTACCCAATTACATATTCCATGTATTACTTAATGAGATCATCATATAAAACATATACTTTCTCAGAATCAAAACTAAACAAGATCCATTGTACAAATTAAATGGAAGAGGTCTCTTGGACTTGTCCATCTCCATTCTCCTCTATTTCTAATTTTAACCAGTTTTAAATAAACAAATTTATGTCAAATAAATTTCTATTCTTTCCCCAACATTCCTTTCCTCTTGAAAATAGTTTAGATCAAATTCACTTACGACTCAGATAAGACTATTTATAAAAATTTGGTATTGGCGCCTATCGGGATTTATGATTTTTAATGTACGATGAAATCTGCATTAATATAAATTAGCAGTAATCAAATTATTAGTCCAGTACAAATATCTAAAAAGACCTGTGCTAAGAAGATTTTTCATGTAAATAATAATTTTTCAATAGCTTATATATAAAAAATAGCATGTATTAAATTAACTAGTAAATTCTCGATTTGAATGTGGAAAATATTTTGTTTTCAAGTTTCTCTATTACTCAATGAGTTTAAAACATAAAAGTCTTTTTTTTTTAAAAAAAAAGACAGGTTCAGTTATGAAATAGCTGTTTAGAGTATTTAATTCTTCGAATAATAGAATGCGAGTAATGAAAAAGTAACATTTTTTGGTCTGTTAGATCCAACTGGTACAACTAATAAGAAGGGAAATTCAAAAAAAACTTTAATCTTTTCATATATGGCGAAAAGTTTTACCACTTTCCTTGGTTTAAGAACGAAAAATATTGTAATTTATGAAGTAAAGGGATTTCCTATAATTATCTTATTACGTTTTCAATTTTTCCAATAAATATTTTTAAGTTTTCGTAACAGATATTTTTAACGAAATATGGCGGATATTTCGTGACAAGAATGAAAAGAATTCTCTTTTTAAAGAAGAAATTCCTTTTGCTAAAAGAAGAAAATTAACTAGAAATATAAATCTTAATTAAAATAGGTACCATACGAGGAAAATTTAGAATTATAAAAAATTCAAAAACAGGGTTTTCAAATTGTAAAATCCTTTACTTCTTGGACTTTCACTTAAGAATTAGTTAAATTTAAAATCTGATCGTTGAAGTATTTTTTTATTTCATTCTTCAGTGATATTACAACTAAAATAATGAAAATCTATAAAAAACAGACAATTAAGTAGATAATATTTTTATTTTTTAAAGACGTTGGAATATTGTATAGATATTAATTAATTTTATTAAAGTCTGTAAATCCAATCTCCTTGGTGAAGAGGTAGCATGGATTTGCCTTTCATCTGAAAAATTCTGGCAATTCCAGATTCGGGTGGTAAACCCTATTGGCTTACCATTTTTTATACGCTAAAAAATGATTAAAAATTAATTTTTAATCTTTGTCAGAAAAAGCGATTGTAATTGGGTAATCAGCCTGGTATTTGGCAAATAAATATTATTCATTCAAATAAATAAGTTAAAAATAAAAATTAATCATGAAAATCCAGAAATAAGGTTTCAAAAATCTAAAAATCTTAATATCACATTTATTTAGAGTTTTTTTAAAAATTAATATAGAGTTTTTTATTTTTTAATTAATAAGAGTTTTTTTTTTAAATTTAATATAGAGTTTTTTTTTTAAAGTTTTCAAATTCAAAAATCCTAAAAAAGTTTTGAATTTCATTTAAGAATTAGATAATTTCTTTCTTCATTATGTAAAATATTTATCAAAATCTATATTTCTGTTAAATTTTATATTTTTTCGTAAGAGGAATTCTTTTTTTTCATAAAGAAACTATTTTCATTAAGAAGTATTTTCATTTTTAACATAAAAAAGAGAAGAAAACAGTTGGGTTCATCAGAAATTTCCATTAATATAATGGGTTTTCAAATTACATTTTCATCCCGGTAAAAGGTAAGTAATATAAATAATTAATAGAAATTTAGCTAACTTCGTATTTAAGGTAGTTATTTACAAAGATTTCCCAAAATTATTTCAAATTTTTCATCTTCATTGAAATAAAAATTTATGAGAAATATTGAAATTTTCAGAATTCTTTAAAATTGGAGTTGTTTATTAAGGGGTTAAAGTAATAAGTAAAGGAATAAATTTCTTCCTAAATTTATAAATAAAAATACATATTTAAAATAAAAATTATGGGAGCTTAAAATGATAAGACTTTCAAAATTTTTCAAATCAATATTTTCCCAGCAGCAGTTGTTCAGAGAATACAAAAATTTAAAGAATAGGTATGGAAATTTATTTATTTAAATGTAAAACTTTATTTTCAGCATAACAATAACAATAATTTTGAAAATTGTAGAGGAAAAACAAACAAAATTTCAAGAACAATGAATAAGAAATATGATATGTGGCTTTTGTCAAGAGAGAATATAATAATAAGTAGGTTGATGGTTAGTATATCTTTTTCTTAGAGTGATGCCGGAAGCCTGAACCATTCATCGCCCGATGTATAGTTTCAACAGAATATGTTACAACGCTTCTTATCATCCCCATAACATCCAGAATATATTCTTTTCCGTCATATTACTCGAGTTGAATGTTGTTGAAGAATGTGAAAAAAGGAAAGACTCCAACACTATATTATTCCACACTCCATATATTTACTGCAATTTCTGACACTGATAACATCGTATTTCCGAGTAGCTTAAAACAGTAATTACTTCTGACACTTTTCTTGTATTTTTCATTATTCATATCTTATATGTAACTATGTCGGTTTTATACAATAAAAAGTAATAATGAAATTAAAACAAAAAAAAAAAAAAACAAGCTTCGTTAGGAATGACTATACTAAAACTCATGATTTACTCTGTATATAGAAAATTTACAGAACAAATAAATTCTGAAAAAAAATTCTGTTTTTTATATTTTGCGAAATATTCAGTATTAAATATTCTTTTATACACATATATTTTTAATATAAGAATAGTCTTGTGACGTAGGTTCTGCTTTATTAATGAACGCTATTTCATACGCGGTGTTGGCACATTGCTCTATCCTTCTATCTAGAGTCGTTAACGAAACAAAAAAGCGTATAAAAGTCATCCAGCTATTCATTCGTTTCTATCACTAATATTTAGCATACTATTACTACTTATCTTTTGAAGACGCTTTTTCTTCTTCCTTACTGGAACTGTCTATTGACAGGTATCAAGAAACAGCATTCTTCATGATGGTCTGTCCTGAGCTTTTTCTTTTAAATTATTGTACCCTTGTCTCCCTTTCAAATCACCCAACTTCTATCTTCTTCCTTCCTCTTTCCATCACACCAACAATTTTTCCTTCAATTATTACATTTGGATACAGTCATACCTTATTATCTTAGTATATGGTCTATCCAATTAGCTTTTATTTAATCATACTCTCATTATATTGGACAAACAATTATTAGTTACTCTCTCTCGCAAATTGATACCTACAGTTTTTCTCCATGGTCACATTTAAAAATTTCCGTGATATCGAGTTTTTTTCTTTTTTATTATCCATGTTTCTGCATCATATAATACCACATTCCAAACGAAACATCCTGAAAATCTTTTTCTCAGGTCAATATATATATAATTTTTGTTGTAAGCAGATTTCTAAATTTATTGGAATCCATTTTACAATTCGCAATATTCCTTCTAATTTCCTCAGTGCAATTTCCGTCAAAGTTTATTGTGATTTCAAGGTATTCAAAACTATGGATCTGTTTTAATTTTTTCTCGTCAATAGTAAGTAATCATTGTTACACCGTATTCCATCGATATTTTTATTACTTTGGATTTATCAGCGTTATTTTCATTTCGTATTTTTCTTCTATCCTACGTATTTTATCCATCATTTACTTTATTAAAATTTTCACATTAACTCCAAATGAAAAAAAAAAAACGCCTATTTAATTAATAAATTTCTTTCGAGTCTAAGGAGTAATTCGTCAAGAATACTCTACCAAAGATCACTGATGTTACATACACATTAATCAGGGATTGCTGCACGTCTGGATAACGTAACAAAGTTTACACCACACAAGAAACATAACTGTTTGACGACTAGAGAAAGAATAAAAGAGAGGAGTATGAAGAAAGAGGTGGATGGTAACGACTTGTAGTTAAGATCTTTGTAGAAATTCGCATTTTAGTATTACGGTCCAGTTGTTAACCTGATCTAAAAAATAAGCTTATTTCTACTGTACCAGGCAGCAATTCCCCAAGTTTTTTTTTAACTTGTGTATCCTTTTCTTGGGAACAATATAGTTCCTATTATTTCACATTTATATGATTTAAATGGAAATAAATAAATCCATAAAACTATTTAAAAATATATATGGAATAATAACAATGAACAACAATTGGCTATATTTTTTTTATATAAACCTCGTAAAAATAAAATAAAAATTAATCAAATTCATAGTCTGCCAAAAATATATTACTATTATTTAACTATCTTCTGGTGTTATTAAATCTTTCATGCAATTCCAAAATCCTGATAGGTTTATTGCGAGGAGAGTTATGTATAAGAGCGCTAGGCTATAACATTGCTCAAAGGATTGTTTAACTATGGTGTTATTTCATAATTTCCCCTTGGTGAGACTACTGATGTTATTTTTTTTTTGAATAAAGTTATTAGTGAAGATATATCGTGTATAGGTTAAACTAATTAAGTATAGTCCTTTGAGCTTTTTAATCGGACAATTCCGTACAAAATAAAATGACACATTAATTTTAAAATTTATTATTTAGTCGTTTTTCCCGAAACTCGCGAACGCGAAAGATTGCTATATTGTAAGTTCCACTCTTCCTCTTATTTTACCAAGAAGAAAAGCATTTACGAGTCGAGCCCAGCAGCCGCAAGTAGAAGAGGTCTCCAGCCTAGCAGCCCACAAAGAGGCCTGCACTTTCTCCTATGAGCCCCTCGGGACCAAGGGTGAAGGTTTACGGTATTGTAATTCGCTTACAGCCGGTTTCATGGGAAGAAAGAAGAATGAAGAAAAAAATAAAGAAGAAGATGACGACGAAAAAGAACCACGCCACGACGAGGTTCAAGCACACATAGCTCAGCAGAGAACCAACAGGAAGGGCAACTAAACGGAAAAAGACGCCAAACTTCTCACCTACTATCCATTTTCCTACATACACTTACGATTTACTTCAGCCAGTATATGCAACTCCCTCTGGAAGGGGGAGAAGCATTGCTTCCGCCAAATACCAGAGCCCCAAAAGACGTATTCCTGCCAGCCAGAAATGGGTGCTAACACCGAAAAGACTTCAGTGGATGGAGTGAAGGGGAATCACGCTGGGAGCACCGGGCTATTGCCGATCAGCTTCCCGAATTCAGCCCCAGTATTTCTACAAGTGCCCAAAGGAACGAAACGCAAATACCAAATCCATCCATAAAATAAAACTATAATCTAAACCCGCCAATTAAAAACAATGACCCGCCCGTTACAAGAAAGACACAGCATCAAGGAACATCAGTCCAGGCTCTGCGAATTGTAGGGAGGAAATGCAAACCCGCACTACTCTTGCATTCCGTTCCGTAGTCCTTTTTCTGGAGTGTACGAGTGAACAAGAAACGTTTTATCCATTATGTTATTAAATTTTATGAAAACATACTGATAAATTATGTGAACATATTTCTTATATGTAGCAATGTTTAATTATTATTATTATTAATTAGTGTACTGCATAGGATACAAATTTAAAAATTATTTTAGATCTTAGAAAATTGGTTAATATATAATTTAGAAACGTTTAATTGTATGTATCTTTAATTTAACTGCGAAAATAGAAGTTTCATCGTATGCCTTCCATAATTGAAAAAAATTAAAATTTAATTTATAATTTTAAAAAGTTCGGAACAGCGGATTATTAATAAAGAAGTACTAATTTGATGTTACAAAAAAGCTGTTGTTCTTTAAAAAACCAACTTTGTCTTTACTGTATTTTCATCTTATCTGTAGAATTGTTATGTAAATAAAAATGAATTATTTTTATTTGATATTCTATGCAGATCAATAAATTGTTCTATTTATCTTTTGTTATGTTTACATAATTAAATTCGTTATAAAGCATGAGTAATTATTTTACTTATAGCTTATATTATAGCAATAACAATAAAAAATTTTAAAAGTTAGAGTTATTAAAATAAATCTAACTTTTAAAATTTTTTACATTCTAATCATACAGAAAGACTAATAAATAAAATTTGTCAGTAGAATAATTTTTTTTTTATACTTACAAGCAACAAATCAGTTTTTACAACGTTGAAAAGTCTAGTGTATATGACAAGAATATAATTCAATCTCACCAGCGGGTAGACATATTCTATTAATAACATTCAGATTTTAATTTTTATTAATTAATCCTAAGGCAAGTAATTCCTAAAAAATGTGAACAGTCAATACCGATCAACTAAACATTAACAGTCATTATCCGTAACGAAACGTAATTTTTGTAGCTTTCTTAAATATCTTTACCTGACTTTTTTTCTTTCAACTGTACTTTCAAAAGTTTTCAGATTAGTTTGCAAAATAATTTGTTGTAGTAATGTTATAACTGTTTCATTATAGGTAGATTCCTTTTATTGGCAATATGGTACCAATTAAGCAAAACATCAATAGAGAAAGTAAAAATTTCACTTTACAGAAAAACAGGATATTTCCTAATTTAAACAAAAAATTTTAAAATAAATTTTATAGTCGCCTAATTTATAATAGCCTACTATATAGTAAAATATTATATCTTAGTAACTATTGTTTAATTTCATTCCTTTTCGCCGACTCAGGCACAAGATATAAAAAGATGCCGAAATCATTTTTAGGTATTACATAACAAATATTTTAAAACACAGTTCAATTTGACATCTCGATTATAAGCTGAGAAAAGAAATCTAATAAAAAAAAGAAAAGATTTTTTGCAAAGTCGAATTTTGCAAAATCCTTTCATAGCACACCCCTACTATATAAAATGAATGTACCTTAAAAATTTCGTGTCTCTACCTGAAATAATTAAGGCAGGGTTGACGAGTGTATTCTTCGTGGTAAAATGGTAGCGTTACGGCTTTTCATCCAAAGGTTCAGGTTTCGAATCCCGATCAGGCATGTCATTTTTGACTTTATTTCTTATGGTCTAAAAAAGGAAATTAAATTAAGATTTATGAAGAAATACAAATTCAATAAGATAATGAGAAGTATTAATATGTAGGTGAACATTATAGAAGTTCATCAATTAGAATTATGTTTACCTCCCGTCAACCTAATTTCTAAACCAACGATCTTAAATTTTGTGCACGCTTAGAATTAGTGCTTAATTATTATATAATTTTCTTAAATAAGCTTTAAAAATAAGCTTTATTTAAATCATTTTTTAATTTTAGAAAATATCACAGTTTAGGGAGTTTTGGTAAAGCTCTTATTGTAATTAATAAGGGCTTTTAGGTGTCTTAAAGTAATACTCATGATTTTCAGGCACCAAGTACACACACACACACACACACACACACACACACACACACACACACACACACACACACACACACACACACACACACAATTTTTAAATATATATAAATATATATATATATATATAAGAAAACCGAATAATTGATTTGAAATTTTCTTCATAAAAGTAGACTCTCTGAATAAAAATGTTATTTATTTACTTTTTTATTACAATCTGTTCTGTTTATCGTTACATCAGCTTGTTTTGCTGGTATATGTAACTCCCATATCTACAACGTATTAAACGGTCGAATACTATATTAGATTGACACGTTTAAAGCTCTCCATACTTCGCTATTTAACTTTATTAATAGGTTATTATAGAAAAGAGTTAAGTTTTGTTTGAGGGCAATGATATTACAAAACCAATCGAGCAATGCATTGTGACATCAAGACATTTAGATGATGAGCAATGATTATTTTGAAGTTTATATATCCTCATCATATTGTATTGTTAGATTTTCCTCGCAATCTGATTTTTTTTTTGTGAAAGGCATAGATAGAGACCTGTATTTTGTTCGGGTTAAGTTTCAAGTGGTCGGTATCGTAATATTGAGAGAGTTTTTGAAGGGCTTCAGTCAGTTCTCTCTTCATCTCAATGAAACTCGAGTACTGTGCAGCCACCTACGATCATCAGAATATTCAACTGCAAGATATTTAATTAAAATAATCTATTCATAAAATTATACTTATTTTATGAAAGATAATTTCATTCATCAATAAAATTTTACTTTATACAAGCATTTTTATGTTTAATGCTCGAAGGATATTTAGTTATTTACTTTTTCTATGATAATTTTATATTTATATTTTACTATCTTAAAAATTACTGAATTAATCGTAAAGGTATAACTCGATTACGAGCAGAGGGTTTTTTCTTTCGAGTTTTTCTTATAAATTACGAAAAATTATAATGATTTCCCAAAATTAGTTATATATATATATATATATTGTTTCATTACTTGTCTGATAAAATCCAATAATAAAAATAATGTTATTTATTTTAATGATTTTGAATTATGTATAACAAATTCGAAGTAGCTGCCTCCAAAGCTTACTTCCGGAAAATAATTTTAGGATATCTTTAATTGTTAAAAACAGTAGATTGGCCAGAGGTGACGTGTTGGCAACGAGCCACAGTTAGATTAATCTAATACTTTAATTTGAGAACGAAAGTTTCACCGTCGGCTGGATGGTGACTGCACTGCCGAGGGCATGGGTCCCATGCAGCCGTGAGGTGTAGGCCTGTCTTGAAGAGGACAGAAGTGAAAAGTAAATGTCACCCGGTATGAGTCTAAGTAAATTTGCTATTTAAATTCAAGTCTAATTTGGTCGATCCTGACCTACAAGTGAACTAGGTTTAAATTACCATTGTTATTAGCAATATTTTCTTTCTTGGTTTGTTAACTAATCGATAACAATGAGACATTTACAGTCACTATTAGCTTGTTAAATTAGAGAACTAGGCGCTGGGTTCATGCTTCTGCGAACTCGATTAGCTAGTTCAGAGGGCAACGAGTAGGAAAAGAAGAGAGATGTTTGGAAGAAGCCTACAGTGAAGGCAAAGGCTGAGTCAAAACTCAATGATGTAAATGTCTACCAAGGCATTTGCATCGTTGGCATCCCAAACGAAGCCAGGCTGATGACTGTGATATGTAATCAGTTGGAGGGTCAATAAGATGACTCCCGGTAAAGCCCATCAGGACTAGGATCGAAAAGGGTAATGTGGCGACCGGAACGTCATAAGGCGAGTGTCTTCCCCTATGGGGGTTGGGATGGTCTGGGTGCCTCTTTTTGAAAATCCTGATACGTCCCAAAGCTTCTTCCTTGGGAGTCACGAGCGGCGTTTTAGATTATTTATTATAGATTATGCAAGATTTATTATAGAAATTACAATCAATTGTAAAATTTTTTTAATGAATACATACATTACATATCGGAAATAATGTAACTGAATTTTTGTTTTCTACTTAATATCGTCACGTAAGCTTGAAGCGTGTGCGTAGGATATAGAAATGGCATTTTGTAGCGTATGAAAACTGCCATCTTCAACCGGGATTTGAATCCAGGATCTCCGGATGAAAGCCCGAGACGTTACCAGTCACCGGAAAGGAGACCAGCAGTTTAAAAGTATTATAAATAATATTGGATCGATAATGCATTGAAGAAATGTCAACAGTAAAGTGCGTAATTAATGGATTAAATAGCATGTGGTATGTGGGAACTGTAACAGCTGATATATGTTTTAAGATTAATAATAATAATAATGATAATCAATCCATCAATCTAATAATAATAATGGTCTTCACATGGCCGCCCACCATTCCGCTCGATTCTAGCCATTCTTTTAATTTTGTAGTAACTTCCTATCCTTTTTATGTTGTCTACCAGCTTAATTTGTTTCCTACCTTTTGCTTCCCTCCTTGTTACAAATCCATCCAACGCCGTCACCAGCAGGCAATCATGTCTCAACCAATATCCCAACCAATTGCATTTTCTTCTTCTTATTATTTCGATAAGCGCCTTCTCTTCTCCCATTCCACGAAGTACCTCCTCAGTCCGAACTTTCTCTATCCAGCTGATCTTTTTCATCCTCCTCCAAACCCACATTTCAAAAGCCTCCAGTCTTCTCTCCTCACCCTCCTTAATTCTAGGTCTCTGCCCCATAAAGGCTCTCCACACAAAATGTTTTCCAAGTTTTTTCCTTAGTTGTAGATCTAGTTTGCTAGATAGCACTCTCCTCATTTTAGTGAATGCTCCTTTGCCCTAGCAATTCGTAGTTTAACTTCCTGATTACACTTCATATTTTCCTTAATGATGTACCCCAGGTACTTAAAGGATGCCATTGCTCAACTTTATTTCCCCCAATTCTAATTGTTGCTCTTTTGGTATTAAGATTAGAATAATGAAATTGTACATGAAAATAAATAATAAATTGCAATAAAGCAGTTCATTTTTATTAAATATAATATTTAACTATTAAATATAATAGTTTTAGTTATTATATAATACCCGGACTCTATTTCTATCTTCAGATTTAAATTGATACTATTAGTTACTGTTTTAACGCTTGATATCATTTTAAATTTAGCCTATAAAATCGTTGTCAAGAGAAAATAAGTAAGGTAAGGACAATCTAGAAATTAGGTGGTAATTGTAGATACCTTGGTGACAATGTAATAGCACAAAGTAATATTAGTGAAAGAAAACAATAGTACTGACTTTCACTACATAAAATAAATGGTTGCAATGCTTAATGTTTCGTTATTGTTATTATTATTAATCTAAGTATGCGCAGTTTATTATCCGTTAATATAATCTTACGGTTTCATTTTCTATAAGTTAGTTACATAAATAAAATAATAAGTATAATAAAATTAATTGCAATAACTTTTCCTTTAAAATTTATTAACTGTCAACAACTCTGTTCATAAGAATATGAATTTAACGGAAGTAAATATAATTTATATTTTAATTGCGATTGTAAAAAAATGAATACGAATTGTATGATATTATCACCCAGTACTAAATAACTTTGTTGTGATAATTTACCAGTGGGTGATTGATTAATCCACCTAAGATAAATCAGTAGGTGATAAATCATCTTCTTCCAGGTGAACATGGTATTATAAATTATAAAAAAAAAAAAAAAAAATAATAATAATAATAAACGATATATATATATATATTAGGTAAATGATTATTTTTTAATCGAAAAAAAAAAAAACAATCAGGAAATTCTGAATTCGATCACAATATAATTTTTAAATATGTTGAAACCTAAATTTTTTAGCACATTTGCTAATTTTACGATGTTTTTATTATGTAGAGGAAATTCCTATTACAGTTCAGTAATAAATTTCTTCTATACAAATAAATGGAATTTTGGAACGAAAACCTACCTGATCTAGAAAGAGAATTCGATGCTATTTTCATGTTCTTGTCGTCAATGTCTCACAGTTTTACGTTGTTAAAATGTTATCAAGGGTAGCCCAATGTCATTGCAATACTTCGGAATGATATTGGCGAGTCGATATAATGGGAATCAATATTTCCGATATCAGTGTAGCTCAAGTATGCGAATAATACTGTTTATCGTTTCTGTACATTCATATTCTTAATTTTATCAATACGTTTGTTTGTCAGCTTTGTAATTCATGCGAGTGGGTTTTTTAAGTTCGGATAACTTTTTTTATATGATTAATAATTTTTATATGAAAATAAATCTAAACAAAAAAAAAAAAAAATGTATAAAATGAAGCCAACTTCAAAATGATAAATTAAAAATTGAAAAATACAATACTTCACACTATTCTTTTAATTTTAACTTTTATTAAAAAACTAAGTGCTAAATTAAGTCAATATTTCTTTTCGTAAATATTTATTTTTATTTGGAGCACAAACTATCAAAATTTAAAGATGAATCGAGAAAGTATTATTTTTTTCATTTATGAAAAAAAATTATTTTATAAATTTATTATTATTATATAAAATTATTTTATTATTTAATAGATATTAATATTTATTTCTTGCATACAAATAAATCAAAGAATACATATTTTGATGTACGATGAAAAAATATTAAAAAAAAGATTGTATTTCTTTTTAACGTTTTAATACGGAGATTCGTGTAAAAATTATTGCACTTGAGACAAACTTGTACTATATTATTAAAAAACATTAAAGATCAGGAACTCCGAATAAAAATTCTTTAGTATTACGGTTTTCAGATTCTAAAATTGATCTAAAATGATATCAGTTCATCTAAACTGATGAAGATGTTCATCGTACATCATTGTTTGGTTTCAATTATATTTTTTACTGCATTGAAAAAGCTTAACAGAATTCTAAATAAAAAAAACCTTCATGAATACTAAATTATGAATTTATTCATATTTATTTATGAATTTATGCTTAATTAAGAACTCATCAAATTAAAAAAATAAAACTTTTCATTTGTCATAACATTCTATCACTTTTTCTATCCTCAACGCAGTATAACATTAAAAACATTATTATTTAAAATACATTTTTTGAAAAATCTCTTTTCCTCCATAAAAATTTGAAATAATAAATCTCCAAAAATATGGTTTGAAATCATAGAAACTAATGGAGCTCTTTTTTTTATTATACATTTTTTGGTAAATCATAGCCGAAATACAAGTTTTCTTTACATTAAAAAACGTATTCCGGTCAGGCATAGCATTTTTCATACGCTACAAATTTTTATTTCCATACTCCATGCATAAGTTCAAGATATCATTAAAAAAAAATGTTAAAATGCTATTCTTTAGTATTCTTAGTAAAGATTGGATAATGAGTATATATGTTACGGTAAAACCCCGAATACCTGTAAATCTTAAGTTTTACCGGTAAATTCTAACATTTACCAAGTCACTTGGTAAAAGTCCGAAAAAATCTTGAAAACACATTTATTTCGGACTTTTACGAAATAGTTTTGGTCATTGTTGACATTTACCATAGTCTGTTGGTAAAAGTTGAATTTAAAACTCTTGGTAAAATTATGAATTTAAAAATGCTCTTCCCAATTTCGGAATTTCAGTGCACTGCGAGTGAAAAATGAAACAGATTTTTTTTTAAAAGATTAAAAAACACTTTATTTTGATATATAATTCAAAGACGTTTCAATAACTTTGTAAGTAATTAATTCAATATTCAGGAATGAATAATTTTCAGCCAAATAGCAATATGTTCGTTGTTATAATTAAATGAATTCTTTCGAGACTACAAATTACAAAAAAAATCTGTAACTAAAAATAATGTCCATCTCAAGTACTAGATAATAACTCGTATGCAAGAAACATTTACTCTTCATATTAATGACTTTTTGAATGAAAAATTTTGTTAAACTTAATGTTCCAATTGTACGAAATTTTGAAATTCACACGTTATTATTTATTGCAGCAACGTTGACTATTATGGCATTTAGAATTACAAAGTAATTTAGCACATTTGCACAAACATCTGTTCTTAATTTTGTTAATTCTGTTCTTCTTTAGTAATTCTGTTCTTAATTTTTTTGTAATTTTTGAACTGAAATCCCAAAATTGAGAAGAACATTTTTAAATTCATGCTCTTTCCTACTTAGAAGTGATTTCGTTACAGAATTGTCAACTTTTACCAACAGAATATGGTAATTGTCAACAATGACCAAAACGATTTGGTAAAAGTCCGAATTAAATGTGTTTTCAAGAATTTTTTGGACTTTTACCAAGTGACTTGGTAAATGTTAGAATTTACCGGTAAAACTTAAGATTTACAGGTATTCGGAGATTTACCGTAACATATAATTATAAAACAATTTTTTTTTAAGATCAGTGAAAAGGTAAATAATGGTGTAAATTTCATTTATTTTTTGTCTCTTCTTAAAATAACTATGACCAATAAAAGGTTTTACTGACATAAAAATGAAAAAAAAAAAAACACAAATTCAAAGAAATTAAAGATTGATTATTAAATTTCCTCTATCTCTATCTCTTACAGAGTTAAACCTTAAATGTGTTGTTTAAAAGTGAAAGTAGAAGGTCCTTGGAAAACGGTAGGGTTTAAAAAATCTGAGATTATCTGGAATTAATAAATAAAAATAACAAAAAATTCAGTAAGAATTCAGCGAAAAACGATCAGAAGTACATAACTTAGTATTTTTTACGATTTTCTAACCATTTCTAGAGAAACATTATAAACTTCATGTTTTGAGGGAAAACTTCGTACAAACTCTTTATTAGACTATGCTCATACATTAATATAAAAAAAAATTTCTTTCGGCACGCCGGAAGACGGACGTCGGTTTCACCGGTGCCAACTAGGGTATAAAAAAGATTTTCACCTGAAGTTAAGAAAAACTTCAAATTTACTCAATACGACAATGGTTGCATGTGAAAAAAGTTTCACATGTTTAGCATACGACAAAACCCATTTTCTTACAATTCCAAATGTTGGTTATATTAAAAATTATTTCATACAAAAGTTTTAGGTAATATTTAGAGGAATAAAGACCACTTTAAACCGATTCGATACTGTGCCTATTAAGGAAGTTAGAATATTTTTTGTCTTCGAAACCTTCATTTTTTCCACCCCCTGGGCCAATGGTTGGTGATATCAAAAAACTTTACTTATATAAGTTTTAGGGCCTTACCCAAAGAATAGTAGGAACTTTTAACGAATTCGATATTTTGCTGAATAAGAAAGTAATAGCGATATTTTTTTTTTTTTTTAAATAGTCCCTCCATTTCTATCCCCATGGTCCGATTTTGCCAATAAATGAACTCGACTTAGATTTTGGGTCGTTAAATTTGATGTATCAATTAAAGTTACTGGCGGATAATTACGGCAGTTATCGTGTCCACAAGAAAGTGAAAGGTATATATATTTATATGCATGCCTGTATAAATAAACTTTTGAACTGATGGTGGTTTTAGGGTCTGGGGGATGTGAAACGTGAAGATACGTAGAAAGTTTTCGGTAGTCGAATCATGGAACCCATTAAAATACGTAGCTTTCTTATGAAATCTGTCTAGTAGCCATTAAATTGCTAGTGACTCCATTGCACCAATCAATATCAAGCCGGAAAATATTTGACATTTTATTTTGTTTCCATATACTTAAATTTTTTTTTAACCTCCGGAACTACAATGAAGTATATCTTCAGAGGGATGAAATGAATGAATTGTAGCGTGTGTGAAAAATGCAATGCCTGACCGGGATTCAAACCCGGGACCTCCGGGATGAAAGGCCGAGACACTATTACTCGGCCACGGAGGCCGGCTATGTATTTAAAATTACATCAATTAAACACAACTACAATAAGTAATTGACAGCATAAAAATGTATTAGTGAATAGTTCAGTGTACCGTAAATTTTAATTTTATTGATTTATTACGATGACAAAATGCCGAGAATTATTAATGATGGTAATCTCATCAACAAATATTAAGGAGAGAAAGTTAGTTTTGTTATTATTATCTTATTTTTTTGCAAAATAAAATGTTAATAACTGTCAATTATGCACTAAGTTTACAAGATTTATGAATTAATTTTATAAATATATTTCACAAGTCATGCAGTGGTCATAGATTTTATTTCTCGTACCATTTATTTGTATAGAAACGTATTTACCTTTCAAATATGTAACATGTCAACGGTTTTTTTTGTTATTGTTTAAATAAAAACTATTCAAAAAAAAAATTGCAATAGAAGAAAATTTCATAACTAAACTGAATGAAGTAACAAATTTCTTAATAGTACATTGATTCTGATTAATTACTTCTTTTTTTTTATATTACATTCTCTATTTCATTACTATTTGTAAATACTAAGATATAATTGTTTTCTGACGGAATAGATGGCATATATTTTATAAGAGATGTTAAAATTTTCTTCTCATGTGGGCAATTTAAAATGACAACTTAAATAAAACACTGGATTTGTATAAAATCAGAACCGGATAGATAGAAACCCGTGGTGATAGTAAGCTTTTTTCTGTCGAGCCACATCAATCTGAATTTTTTTTTTGTATTTTATTTTAATATTTCTGTTTCCTTGATAGAAGAGTATAAGAGAGTTAAATTTTTATAATATAATGTAAAAAAAAACCAGCATTCTGTCAAATTGTCTGTTTATTACTTCATACCGCCACTTGTATTTATTTTATCTGTTACTCTGTTTTTTGTTGGTTCCTATATTTTGAATATATGTACATGTGGACGCGTATGTATATGCTTCAATTTTTAAATTTGAAAGAGTGTCAAATTTCCCTTTATTCTCTTAGAGAATGAGGTTTTTATATGAGTTTCTTTGGTGTCTATTTATCTATCCTTATCAAAACTTATGATAAACATTGAAGAAGTATATACGTAGACCCTGAGGAGTACTGCAGCGAAATATATCGGCATTTTACATATCATTATGCGTATCGGTGGAGATCATAACTTATAAGTAACAATCACTTATCCTCAATACAGCGCTGTTATAATATTAATGCTATGAAATAAATACTTAAAAAAAAGCTGTTTTGGAAATAAATTCTTGAGTAGGCCTATACATTTATTTTGTTATTATCAATATGAGTTTCGTATTTTAACACAAGAAATATGAAATAAAAAGTGATATAATGCAAAAAAAAAAAATGCCGGGAATCAATTCCGAGATCAGAAAATATTGAAAAAAAGAGTGAAAAACACAAACACAATTAAATAGCAACTTAAAATTCTACGCAATTACTAATTTCTCAATAAGAAGATTAGATGGGGTTCCATTTCATAAGGAGTTTTTACTATTCACCTTGAACTTCAGAGCGTCTTAATCGTTTTTAAATACATAAATAAATACTAATGAAAAATTCTTTTGGTTTTTATGAAAGAAACAAGGAAAAGTAACCTCAACGTTTTTACTTGTGAAACTTCTAAAGTTCACTAACTTATCGCACGAATTAATCTGAATTTACATTCAGGTGAGTTGGGATTGGTTAACTTTTAATACTGGAAAGAGGGGGGAAAGCGTAGAAGAAAAAATTCGAAAAAAATAAACAAAATGTCAAAGTGTTGTTGTTTTACTGATCATTAATTTTTATAACAAAAAAGTAATAATAATAAATAAATAGATAAATAAAAAAATAAATAGGATATAAAAATTAATCATTTTTTTAATCAGTTGAAAGTGAGGATAAAATATAACTGATATCATCTGCCGACCTCCATGGCACGAGTGGTAGCGTCTCGGTCTTTGATCCGGAGGTCCCGGGTTCAAATCCCGGCCAGTCATGGAATTTTCACACACGCTACAAATTATTCATTTCATACTCTGAAGATATACTTACGGTGGTTCCAGAAGTTAAAAAAAAAATAAACTGATGTCGTTTAGAGGTCTCCGTGAAGCGAGTGGTAACGTCTCGGACTTACATCTGGAGATCCCGGATTCAAATCCCGGTCACGCATGGAATTTTCACACACGCTATACATCATTCATCTTCATCATCTGCTACAATATCTAACGGTGGTTCCGGAAGTTTAAAAAAAAGAAAAAAAAACTGATGTCGTTTAATGGGTGGGAGGTTTGGGTGAGCGAAATGCACACTCGATCCTTAATGAAAAAAAAAAAAAACTGATGTCGTTAAACATACAATTCATTAAAATGTTTTAATGGACGAAGAATCAGGGAGGAAAAAAACGGTCAAACGGTGACTTTGGTAACGAATAGTAAATTAAGAAGCAAAGATGGAATATTTTGAAAATAACTAAATTTTTATGAGGATTAAGGTAGGCAAAAAAGTTATCAGCATATATTTTTACTTCCTTTACTTCGTACAAGGAAGTAAAAATATATGCAATCGGTTGTTAGTAAATAAATGATATTATAATCCAAATAAAAAATATTAAACATTCGGGGACATCAATTGGTGTATCAACCAACAGTTAAACTGTTTCAATAAACAGCCAACCTGTTAAAAAAGAGTGATCATTTGATAATTTTTTGAAGTCTCTTTAGTATAACTATACTATCCGCATTAGCCAGAAAATTAAAATTCAAAATAATTTAATTTTTCATTAATATAAAAACATTAAAATGGTTAACATTATAATAAAAAATTATTAAAATTTAGTCTTATTGTTTAAATACTAGATTATAAGACTAATATATTGATTATTACTGTTCACCGTCTGGACCGCAACTTTTATAAGGTAATGGAACAAATAATCGCACTAGCCTATCTAAATAGTTTTTTGATGTTATATGAGCCAATTGAATTTGTGTAAAAAAAAAAAAAATAGAAGACCTAATAATTTTATTTAAATGACGTTACTAATTTTTTATTATCAACGATTAACTTGAATAAATATTAGCTATACGTTTATTTTCAATGGCACTAAGATATGAAATTAGATAAGAGAGACAAGGTGATGGAGTTTTACTTATCAATAGTTAAAAATTTATTATTATCACAGTAAAATTAATTGAAATCTATTAAGCCAAAATTAAATTAAGTATTAAAAAATGGAAATGACTATATATTTTTTAAAATTCAACAGCTAATTACATCCTTTTCTGTTATAAATTCAAAGTAAGTAAGTTCATTTTAAACTTAATTATATTTAACGATTTTTTTTTCAATTAATTACTTTTTATTATATTTCATTTAATTTGACTAATTTAAATTTTAATGTTATTTTGGTGGAAGAGTGAGCAACATTGTAGCATAGAATTATTAAATATACATATGTAGGTATATATGTGTTTATATATGTAGATCAAATAAATAAATAACTTTGTTTACAACATTTAAAATGTTGTAAACTAATAAAAGTAGTTTAAATATATTCAATTTAAGTTTATTCAATAATTTAATAAGGAAAAGTATAGTTATCGATTCCAAAAAATTGTAATAAAATCACTCTTTTTTTAGAATTATATCTGAAGGGAGCATTTTAGAAAAAATATTTTTCATCAATAAAAAGTTTTATATTTGAATTTTATATAAGAAATGAAAAAAATAATAATAACCTTATCCCTAAGCCCAAAAAGTTTTTATTAATGAATTTTTGTGTACCTACGTACGTACTTATGTACG
>JAAAKQ030468892.1:25351-44801 GCA_010016005.3 Zanna intricata | reverse complement strand
AAAAAAAAAAAAAAAAAAAAAAAAAAAAAGATGAGATGAATGAATTGTAGCGTGTGTGAAAAATGCCATGCCTGACCGGGATTCGAACCCGGGACCTCCGGAATAAATTAATGGTGTTGTACAGAGATATTACTATTTTCCTGTTACCTCTAGGTTTTCAATCATATTGAGATACTTTGGGCGAATTATGGAAAACTACGATGAAGAGTGAAATATTACAAATAAATTAGCAGACAGTATAAAAATTTTCAGAGAAAAAATTGAGATTAAAAATAATATTGTGTTGTTTATGATTAAGTTATAAGTACTGAAATAATTTAAAAGTAATAGTATAAAATTTTCACAAAAATAGTATGAAAAGACCATAAAATTAAAGATATAACTAAATATTTGTCATTTTACAACAAAGTGTTTAAACCAAGTAATGAATATTATATATTCACTGTCATTTAGTTATACGGAAATTTTATTTCAGTTATGTGTAAATTAAAAACTATATATTTAAAAAAAGATTAAATAATTTTCCTTTGCTTTTTAAATCTCTATTATCTATTTGTATTCGGCATAAATTATTTTTTGTTGTAAATTTTGTTATAATAAAAAAATCAGATGTCGATACCACATGACTACCTTTACGCTATTAAATTAAATTACATATGTACATTTAAAAAAAAAAGAAAAGAACATAAAATTTTATTTCATTAATAACTTCTGATATTTTCTCTTTTTTTTATTGTTATTATAGAATTATTATTCATCGTAAAAATCTTTTTACAATCACAGGTTAGTAATTATTAATAAATCAATGAATTTAAATTAAAAAAGTTAAAAGAAAGAAGATGACGTCTTATTCGAACCGATATGGCAAAGGTTTATTTGACTATAACTTTGGTACTAATGAAAATATGTACCACGTATGATATTTCGTTTAAAAAGCTGTCAATGAAGTCTTATTGCTGCAGTTAAGAAACATTTCAAATTCCAATTTTATTTTCGGCTTTTTTGAACAATTTGGTTCAATCGATTGCAATAAAAAGGAGAGGTGCAAAAACCGGATGTTTCAACACTCCTAAATCCGAAGCATCAACATCGTATGGCTAATCGTTTTTTTTTTTTTTTTTTATTAATGTGAGATACATACGTACGTACAGAGTTCACACCAAAACTAGTCAAAATCGATTCAAGGATGTTAAAAATGGATATTTCCGTTGAAGTATGAAAACCCCAAATTTTTTGCTAGCACAATACTTCCTTTACTTCGTACAAGAAAGTAAAAAGTCGCATTCGTCTTAGATTAGAATGAAATAATTACGTTTTATTTGTATAACAGATAAAAAATAAGTGAGATTACACAGTATCAATGAAACTACCGAGTGTTCAACGTAAAAAAGTCCACGTCACTTAGTTTAGTTATCAGTAGTTTATTGACAAAAAGTTACATAATAAGTTACAGAAGGTATTTAAAATAGTGTCAATACCCTTCTATACAGTTGTCAACACATTTGACCATGTTTCTGGCTACTCTTTTCAACTGTGCTCTGGCTTGATGGCATTAGTAATGCTTGTCTTCAATTTCTAGAGAGCGTATAAATTGCTTCTATAAATAATTTCTTCTAAGTAATCCACAGAATGAAGTCTGCTGTAATCAGATTAATGGATTTTGGTAGCCACATTTCTTTAGAAATTATTCTTTTACAAAAATACTATAGAATCTCCATATTAGAGCGAGCTGTACTGAAAGTGGCGTTGTCCTGTTGTAATAAGCAGTTACGCACGTCCTCTTGCAATAAAGCTCTGAACTGTTGAATAATTTCTTAGTAGACCACAAGATACGCAGTCTTTTCAAAAAACAAAGAATCCTGTTATCTATCACCTAAAAAAAATGTACACTATACGCCTATTTTTGTGGGTTTAAGGAAGATTTAACGAAAATGTACGGGTATTCAGTATTTCAGGTCTAACATTAATGACTACCACCAACATATCTACTAAGGTAAAACCACGCTTCCTCTGTGAAAAACACTTGATTTAAAACACCAATGTTGCTTCAAATGAAGTTCTTGAATCGTTAACGGTAGTGAATCTTTTTAACACAATCAGCATTAATTAGCTCATAGTAAACCTGCATTTGATACGGATAACATTTCTACTTTCTTCTCACTATAGTTTTGGCTGAAAACCTAGTGTGTGTTTTTTCCCTGTATCCTGTTTATCCTAGTGTGTGTTTAGTCTCTGTAAAATTTTATGAGGAATTATTCTAACTGTCACTTTAATATTCTATACGACCTACGTCGGGCAGGTTTCTGTATAACACCGATCCTGTTTCAAGAAATGTTTTATTTCACGTCTGAATAACACTTTTTTCTGGGGCTTCCTTTTCAGATGTTTCCTTCAACTTTCGACACACAACATCAGGCTTCAGTCGTATCAACATTTTCTTCATTACTTTAACCAAATTACTTCAATATATTCATTTTAATAAAAATATTCATTTAGTATAAATTACTGAGTGATGGGAAATTTTTTAAGTTTAACACTGAATAAGAAAATCTTTTAACATTTGTCAAGCAACACTCAAATCTACAAGAAAACTTTTGGTAAATCATTCAGTTGCAGTCGTTATCTTATATCGTTAAAAAAATAAATTTGAACAAAAGAGAATACAAAAAATTAGTAAAACTAAAAACTTTCTAGTAATAAGAAAAAAGTTTAACAGTCTTGAATTTAACAACAGACTATTTTCTTTTGGCAGTAAATATTTATGACTTTTAGAGTTGAAATTTTCATTAATTTTTAATTAAAATTTGGTGCTTTATATAATAGGTGATAGCAACATTTTAGAATTATCTTTGGAGTTATCTAAATAGCTTACATGTGACGGAACTTGTTAGTAATATTTATACTATTTTATTTTTCTTCTCAAAATTTATCTGCAGATAAGTTAATCTACAAACTTTTTATAATAAAATTGCAATCGTATTATATATAAACATAAAATAAAAACTTAAGTAGAATACAGTAATTAATTACAGTGATAAAATATCTTGTAAAACAAAGATTGAAAATTCTACAAATATTGTTGTTCAAATAAATATCAAAGTTTTATTGTTGTTGGTTGTTACAAATCTAAATTTTTTGTCTTCAAAAATCATTCGGTAATTTTAAAATTAGTTAAAAATATTTCATAACTTCAGTAGCTAATTACGAATATAATTTTGATTGTTATTCTAGTTACATTTCATATTAACTCATGAAAAACGAAAATTCAATTAAAAAAAAGATGTAATTTTTTCAGTTGGATATATTTAATTTAAAATTGGTCCCCGGTAATTCTTTTAATTGATAAATTATGTAACATCTTTTAAAAATATATAAGAAAGATAGACGTTACATTATTTAAATGCTCAGATTCACTGAAATTAATGAAGTAAAAATGAAAATCTTTTAAATCTACCACTACAGAAAATAAATGTTTTCTTTGTATAAAATACAAGAATGACAGCTTTGTATATGATCTCACATTTTTCATGATGAAAAATATGAAGTTGCAGCAATGTTGAAATTGCATTTATATAATTCAATGTCAGAGGAAATCAATTAAATTGAAGAAATAAAGATATTCCTATACAAATTGTTATGAATTTATATCAATTGATTGATAATTCTATTATAAATTTATCAGAATGAAATGAAGTGCCGAGTGGAATTGAAATTTTCATGAACAATTTAAATGGATATAAAATCTCTATCATAAATTACAGATTGATATTTCATTAAATTTAAGCACAAAGCACCTATCAACTCTACAAAACTGTAATGATGAATTATTTCATCAGTTTATTTTGAAAATAAACCAAAAAAAAGCAAAACTAATAGTTTGGTATTCCAGGGTAATGCTTCTTTTTTTATTTCTTTGAACTAGACAAATGTCTTCCTTTTGAACTACAAACATGATATATATTAGACTTATTTCACTACAATACATCTACATCACATGATAATGTATTGAAGATGTGTCGTTTACGTTATCAATTTCTTCTTACAAATAATATTCATGTATAAAGAAAATTTTCCGGTGGTAACATCTATAGTATATGATAATATTGGTTACAGTGCTCATGACAGGTTCCATACCGACCAATAACAAGGCTGTGTATAAGGGTCTGAGATCCTAAATACAGCATCTGCTCTCTTAAAGGATTATATAATATTTGTGTATTCACTAACGATTTTAGTGTAAAACATAAGATATGAGAAGAATATATTAGGCCAAATGAAAACATTGACAACAAAATTATAATATTTTCCTGTCATTGGTTATTTATTCTTTTATAGTGGAAAATAATTGTACATGAAAATATTCACCTAAGAATTTATTTATTTATGATGAAGTTTTATTCTAAAATTATCATTGCAAGTTTAAGTAAGCCAAAAAAAAATTAGAAGTTCAAAAAATCTTATTTTAACAATTTTTTTTTTCTGTTTCCCCTCATCAAAACTCATCTTTCAAGAAAGTTGTTTGATTTTTCTCGATTTACTATGTTAAATGGAAGAAACTATAAACAATTTGACTGAAAAATGTACAAGCATTAAAAGTACACCGAAGATTTTTTTTTTATGGGGTTAAATTATGATGTAACACATTTCAGCTTTTTCATTTGTCTCGTTTTCAAATTAATAATTCATCTTATGATTAATGTAACTCTGAGATAAAATTTTTACTAAAATGTCAAGAAAGTGAAGTTATAGATCATGGTCACCATCAGTATCTCGAGATTTCATCTAATTAAGATCGTATTTTTCTTTGGCACATTTGTTAACGATTAAAAAATAACAATATCTGTCCAATAAAAATTTTCAAAAAAAATCGCATCTCCATCCTACAAAATGCAGTTTAGTTGTCTGTTAACGTCACAGGTGAACGGTGGAATTAAATAAATGGCTTCTATTCGAAGGGTAAAAAAGTTACCCGGTCTGGCTGGGTCTAAAATTCGATCGCCCGGTTGACTCGGTGTCTGGTGCATTGAGCCTCGCGGCTACAACAGTCTGCCGACCGTATAAGCGAAATTTGTTGTATGTAAATTGTGAAATTACATTAGTTTTGCTTGCCGACCGTTGCCGCTAGCACTGCCACACCTGCGCGAATTGAATATGGTATGCGTGCGCTCTTTCGTTAAAATCATTGAATTAAACAAACAAAAAAATATTATATTTAAATAAAATGATAAATATTTTAAATTTAAGTTTTATGTGTATGTGAGTATAAGCCGCGCATCAGAAACAACCCACAGTCTTAGCCGCGTTCCAGGAAAATCCTATTGTCCTATTGTCAGATTCTTTTATCTTATCCTGGATATCGATTTAATTTTGGATTAAGTTTTTCATCTGTTCAATTTCTTTTAATAAAAAGGCGATATGCAATTAAAAGTATTTTTATGGCGTTGAAGAGAATGGAAAATAATATTATTACTCACTGTTACTTAAAATGAAATACTACGTTTAATAGGTACTAAGTACAAGGTTTAATGGTACTTTCACTATACACCTTTACATATTTTTAAATTTTTTTTGCGATTCTATTATGTTTAAAAAGTGACTTATATGTAAAAGATTAATTAAATTAAATTAGAATTTAACAGAAAATTCTTGACATACAATAAAAAAAGTTAGTAGTAGGAAAGTTTCACATTATATAAAAACGCTTATTATTTTCCACGTAGCCATTTTATAAACCATTGTATCGAGTTTGACAAAATTTTATTGCATGTAGTTGACATATCACCGGAGTTGTTTTTATAGTTTACTTTAAATACAACCTACAATGAAATTAATTTTGGAAAACAATTTTTATTTAATTTAATAAAAAGTTACTCTTTTGTGTAAAATACGAAGCGTGTTTTTAATTACAGTTTTGAAATTAAAAAAAATAAAAAAGTGACTTTTCATAATTATATTATTTTTACATGAAAGCTTAATCTACTTTTCTACAAAATGCCTTCAATATTAAGGCATTTATCATACCGAACCACAAGCTTTTGTATTCCATTGTCATAAAAGTTTGCCGCCTGATTTAACAGCCAATGCAACACGGCCGTTTCGGTATTAACTGTTCACTAACAATTTCGTAAAGAACACTTCTTGAAACTTGAGGGAACTCCAATGATAATGAAGAAATCGTGAAGCGTCTGCTCTCTTTAATTTTTTCATCGACTTTTTGCACCAAATCATCAGTGAGCACTGAAAGTCGCCCAATACGTTCCTCATCATGAACGTTTGTTCGGCCATCCTTGAAAGCTCTAACTCATTTCCGTATCATTCCATCACTCGTAATGTTTTGTCCATAGATTTCACAAATTTGACGGTGAATTTCAACCGTTTTTTCGCATTTAGCACACAGAAAATGAATAACAGCTCGTATTTAACGCGGGATTCTGGCCGCGATTTTGGCCGTAATGGCGTCATTGGCTTGCTAACAGATGTAGGTATACAATGCGCATGTGCAAGACACTGACCGCAGCGCTGCATCAGCTTGATTTCAAAACGGTACTTACTTTAAAAACACGCCTCGTAAAATGTTATAATTTTTTCGGACATAGTGGAATATTTTACTTTTTACAGAAGATTTATACATACGTTATGTCAGGATAAATATGGGAAACTAAAATTCAAAACTCACTCTCATTAAAACACAATTGCCACATTATTCTGTAGTCTCATTGACGAAAGATGACTAGTTTTTAACATTATGACAGAAAAGTTTTTAAGAGTTATAAACATACTACTGTCATCATATTACAGCCTCTTTTATTAAAATATATTTTATTAACGATGAAAATTATCATTTACATTTGTCAAAAAACGCTATAAAACGTTTTTCTAGCGTTAAAATGTGATTTAAAAAATAAATCATATTTTGATTACAGAAAGCAGTTTTATATCAATAATTTATAATAATATTATGTCTAAAATCAAAATCATATTTAGTAACAAAATAATTATAAGGTATATAACAACAGTTTAATGCATTACTATTTACGAATATAATCTTTTTTCTGGGTAATACCTTGATTCGGAATAAATTAATCATAAAATAAAGAATTCTGATCGCCAGTAGTATTTGACTTATCGAACATTTCCTTAGTGATTATAAATCAAACTTAAGTTATAACTATATTACAAATCTATCAAGAAAGTGGGATTAAATTTTCATTCAAACTTGAACTAAATATTAAGCCTCAGTAACGAAGTAAATAGAAGTAGAATCACATAAAAGTATATGTTGTTACTGCAATCTATAAGTAATTAATGTCACAATCTTACAGAAATATAATATTATATAGAAAAAATCTGATGTGAATACCACGTGACTTACTTGTACGCCTATTGAATTACATATATACATTTTTTCTGCGCTTCATTTAAACTTATTTAATTTAAAAGTGAGATACAATTTTCCAATTCTTTAATAAAGTGAATAGTTAAACAATTGTATTGCAATGGACACCACTTTCATCACATTTTTTGTGGTGTCCGTATCATAATTTTATATTAGTTAATTTCATTTATTTTGTTTCACGTCACTCATATAGTTATGTAATGTAAGTGAGAACGTGTAGAATCCGTGGGGACCATGGACACATAGTTCCGAATCCGATTTCATGTACATATAATTTGTTTAAACTTTTTTTTTTAATTTAAATATAATATAATGTTTTATAATAATTATTAACCTTCCAAAAAATTTTTGAATTAAAATGAAAAGTACATAAAAGTTTATTTCAGTAATAAACTTTGTTTTTTTTTTCATTATTATTATTATTTTATTTTTATTATTGAATTATTATTTATTGTAAACGGTTTTTTTTTTCAAATCGAAGTTAATAGATTTAATCAATATAAATCAATATATTTAAATTAAACCAAAAAAAGCTAAAAAAAAAAAAAAATAATAATATGTACATGAAGTTGGATTTGAACCAATGTACCTTGCCCTTGCAAGATTCAAATATTTTATTAATTAAAATTTTATTTGACTATAATACTGAAACAAATGAAAATTAGCACCACTTATTAAATGAGATGATTTTGAACTTTTTCTTAACTCCTATTTTTTTTTTTTGGATTTTACGCTTTTTTGAACAGTTGTGGTTCAGTCGATTGCAATCAAAAGAGGAAGTACAAAAACTACATGTTACAACAATTCTAAATCCAAAATTTCACATTCTAGGGCTAATCGTTTTTGAGTTATGCGAGATATATTCGTATATACGTACGTACGTACAACCGTTACGCCAAAACTAGTCAAAATGGATTCAGGGATTGTCAAAATGGATATTTCCGTTGAAATCTGAAAACCAAAATATTTCCTGATTACAGTACTTCCTTTACTTCTTACAAGGAAGTAATAAAGCGAATTAAGAATATATACTAAAAATTAAAATAATATTTTAAAATATAATTCTTAAAATATTTTAAAAATCTTTGACTATCATTATTTGGAAGAAAATTAAAAAGAACAACAACAGTTTACTAAATAAACCTTTAGATGGGTCCTGAATTTAAAAAGAAGCAGTTTAAAAAACAATTTGAAAAGTGTTATTTCTTTTCCTTTCTAATTTGTTTTAAACCATTATTTTTTTCTTTATACCTTTATTTTAAAATTGGATATGATACAAACAAACCTTTCTAATTTAGAATTAATTAAGAAGAAAGAAATTTAAACGTGAGAAATCTATGACTTGATTAAAATAAATAAATGTACAATTTTTAGAAGATTTTGCTAAGAAAATCAAAAAATAATACGATTCAAAATTATAATTTTCAATTAATATTAAATCATATGTTTCATCAAATCAGATGTGGACACTACATGACTTCCTTGTACGCCTATTAAATTACATATATATAATTTTAAAATAAAAAGTACATAGAATGTTTTTTAAACTTTTAAAAACTTTTGATATTTTTTCATACTTTTTTTTAATTGTTATTATTGAAATATTATTTATCGTAAATTTTTTTTTACAATCTGAGGTTAATAGTTATTAATAAATTAATATATTCAAAAAAGAAAAATAAGTTTGATTCGTACCGTGTGTCTTCCTGTGTAAGATCCAAATATTTCATTAACTAAAATTTTATTTGGCTACAACTCTGAAACCAATTAAAATAAGTACCACTTATGATAGATCGTTGATAATCTCTCAATGAGCGTTTATTATTGCAGTTAAGAAAAAATCGAAAAATCAGGCTTTTTTGGTCACTTTTGCTTCAGTACACCTCCCCTTTTGATTGCAATCAGATGTACTACAACTAGAAGTTATAACTGTCCTAAATAAAAAATTTCAATATCCTATTGCTTTGATTTCTTATCGTTTTTGAGTTATGCGAGATAAATTCGTACATACCTATGTATTGTCATCGCACCTAAACTAGTCAAAATGGAATCAGGAATGGCCAAAATATATATTTCCGTTGGAATTTAAAACCGAAATTTTTCGTGATTACAGTACTTTCTTTATTTTGTACAAGGAAGTAAAAAACTTAGAAGAAGTGATTAATTCCAAAGGAAATAAATTTATTTAATTAGTGAAATAAATAAAGATGATGATGATATAATAATAATAATAATGCTCTGAAGTAGATAATCCCCACATCCGGAACTTACTATCTACGTTCCACGTTTAGGGTGGTAACAGCAATACAAACGTACAATACATATAGCTGGCTAACGGGGTTCCAAGTATGTTCTCGGCTTGCGTTACTTATTTCACCTATTTCCACCTGAAGGTCATTAGTGTTGGACTAGATTTTTGGCTACCTGCAGTTCAAGTAAATTACAAACGATTTGGATATGGATTAATACTACCTTTAGAGCTGGCGATGTGGCGGCTAGGGTCGATGTTATTTCAGGTGTGACTGAGACCTTTCCACTGTCCCCCCCCCCACGATGGCAAACAAGGTGCCCATGTATGTCGGTGGATGGGAGCCCTGAAAGCTTCGGCGAGTAGGGACCTGGAATCGTTGCAGAGATTGTGCATCTGCTCTCTACCAGAACATATGTTGGTTCCACCGGAGTACTGGAACCGGACCTCCAAGATCTGCAGCCCTGGAGTGGGGGTGTACCCCGGCGGCTAACCTTGCTACAGAAAGGTTCCATAAATAAATATGGAACTTGAACAACAACACGTGACAGAGAGTCCACGTAAACACCCTCGTTTTGAAAGTGCCGATTCGCCACAGGCGAAGAAGAAATGTAGTCAAGGTAAAATACATTAAAGAAAGATAATGAGAGACTCAGTAAAGAACTAGAGAGAGCTTTTTTTGGTGGCAATTAGCCCAAACCAAGATACCTAGTAATCACTAGACAGAATAGTAGCTTCCTAAAGGTAAACCCATTCTTAATCGCTAAAGAAACTTCGAAATATGCTGGTGGACCTGTGAAAGAGATCAATAAAACGTTCAATGGGCTGTACATAGAAACTGTTAATGATAGCCAAAGACAAATTATTATTATTGATGAAAGTTGGTGAGTTCTCGGTGTCGTGCAGCCTCATGGTACACTTAGCTTGTCAAAAGGCGTCGTTGTTTGCAGAGACCTGCTGAATTGCACTGAAGATGAAATTGTAGAGGAGATGTCGAGCCAAGGGGTCATACACTACCGCAGGTTAACCATGAGGAGAGATGGTTATGTTCTTCCTTCAGCATCACATGTGTTGACCTTCAATAGGCCTAATTTACCAGAAAAGGTAAGAGCTGGGATTCATCGTCAAGATATGCGTGCATTTATCCCGTAGCCTGAGGTGCTTCAAGTGCCAACGTTTTGGCCACACCGCGGCTAGATGTAGAAGGTCAAGAGATATGCTTAAGTGGAATGCAGATGCATGAGGGTAATCCATGTAAAGACCTCCAGTCTGTGTTAATTGTAAAGGCCAGCATAACTACCGATCACGAAACTGTCCCTTATATAAAATGGAAACGGCAATTAAGGAAGTTAAAACGATGCAGAAGCTGACCTATCCTGAAGCGAGGAAAATTTTAAACAGCAGAATACCTCGACCGACGATTTCTTATGCGGAGGTGGCTGCCACCACTTCGTCACCTAAAGTTGACGTGTAGCAGTTGCTTTCCAACCTCCCTTCAAGCTTTGCCACACCAATAGAAAACATAATTGAGAGACGGACAGGCATCGGCGCCTACACTAGGCGCCGATGCCTGTCCGTCGTCATCCGCGGCTTTGATTCGGAGTCTGAGAGAAGTGCGGGGGACAACATATCAGCCGAGGACGAAGCTGTTCAGCAGATAGAAAAACAGAGAAAGAAAGGATAAATTGATCTACAATAAACGAGTCGATAATTCAATGGAACATCCATGGATGTTTCTTAAACATCCCTGAGCTCCAAAATTTGGTACATGTAGATCCAGTTTGTATATGCTTGCAAGAAATCATTTCCGCAGAAATTATAACCACAAGTTAAGAAGATATGAGATATTCCGGCGAGATCAACCGCCAAATATAAGATTTCGAAGTGTAGTGACAATACTAACATGGACTAGAGCATACCACCGAAGCGGTTGAGATAAATACAAATTTTCAGACGGTCGCAGTCAGAATCAAGCGACCGCTGCAAGTCACCATCTGCTGCATATACTTACCGAATTTCGATTGGAAAGAGGATGACACAGCACGTCTTATTGCTTAGCTTCCCCCACCAATACTAATGGTGGACGACTCTAGTGCACACAATTCTCTCTGAGGGTTGGATCGAGTAGATGCACGTGGAAGAGAATTGGAAAAGTTTCTATTAGATTCTGATCTAATTCTCTTAAATAATGGGTCGGAACTTTTTTCAATGCCAGAGATGGATCGATGTCCTGTATAGATTTAGCACTTATAAGTGCACCAATAGCACCGAGTTTCACGTTTAGATGATCTGCATGGTAGCGATCGTTTTCCTGTGCAAATTGCAACTCACATTGAGAGAAAATATATCCTATCCCTAAAATATGGATGTTTGATAAGGTAGACTGGACACGCTTCATGGCTGGTATGATACTCCCACAAACAAACGGAGTTATTGAAGCTGACATTGACAACATAACGAAAGCTTTACTCGATTCAGCGTCAAGGTGCATACCCAGAACATCAGGGAAACTAAAGAAACGGGTTCACCGAGAAACAAGTTCCACCGTTCCGTAGTGGAACGATGAAATCAGTGAAGCAATTTAAAGAAAGAAAAAAGTTTTAAGAAACGTTCTTTTAAGAATCGTTCAACATTAGAAAATCTAATTGCCTTTCATATATCTAATTTTTCATTTAATGTATCATATAAATTAGAAAAATTAATGAAAGCCGGGAATATAGCTGCTAATCCGATGAAATTCATTATGTGAAGATCAGGCAGCTGAATATCACTGCAAAGCGTAGACTATTAGAATTCTATAATGAGATATGGCGAAATGGAATTTATCCGCTGCAGTGGAAAAACGCTTATATTATCCCAGTTCCAGAGAAAGGAAAAAAATTTGATATATCCCAAAAGTTATCGTCCTGTTTCATTGACTTTTAACTATTAACTAGTTTATTACTAGTTGACTTGATTAAGCTAGAGAATATCATATATAACAGCTTTATAAAAATGAAACATTGTGTCGGAGTCTTCTTTGACCTACCGAAGGCATTCGATAATACCTGGCGTCATTGAATAATGCTTTAATTGCTTGAATGAGATTCGTGGCAATCTGCCAATACTACTTAGCAACTACATGAACAACCGTACTTTTCAAGTACGAGTTGTTTGATGAGTATTCAGTAGAAAAAATATTAGAAAATGGCACACCGCAAGGATCGCTGTTGAGCGGTACCTTGTTCATGATCGCCATCAACAAGCTAATATTAGCGATTCCAGCCGAAATCAGCAGAAGCGTTTATGTAGATGATCTGTCAGTTGAATATGCCATCAACCACGCAGTTATGGTGAAATATCAATTACAACGTGGGATAATCGCTATCACTGAAGTAGCGAAGTATAATGGATTTAAATTTTCACCTGAGAAAACGTGTTGTATTCACTTCTGTAAGAAGAGAATTCCTCACCGAAGTCTGTTTTGGCAATCGACGACCACCCAGTTGAGTTCAAAGATAACGTCCGATTTCTGGATCTACTGTTAGATAAATCCCTTAAATGGGAATTACATATACAGGATGTGAGTGATAGATGCAAAAAAGCCCTAATCATTATTAAATGTTTATCCCATATCAACTGGGGCTCAGATAAAGAAATGCTACTGAGACTGTATAAAACATTGGTTCAATCGAAACTTGACTACGGATGAATATACAATAAATGTATATTCATCCGCCAGGAAGTCGCACTTACGACTAGACATAATTCACAACAGCGGAATAAGATAAACCACAGGCACATTCTGTACAAGCCCGGCGAATAGTTTAATGTCAGCAGCCGGGATATTGCTACTGCGTTATAAAAGGGAGATCCAAGTAAGATATGCAGCAAATATGTCGGTCTTTCCTGTCCATATAAATTATAAACCCTTTTCAATCATCATCATTTAGCTGCATTATATGAAAGTCGGGCTACCTATTCCAGACCAGCCGGAATACAATATCACGAATTCGTAAGGAAATATGAAATTGCTCTACCAGATACGTTAGTAATTTCCACTACAGAGATACCGTCATGGCTTTTGCCAGCGTTAAACGCAAGATTGGATCTCTCCTATGAGAAAATAAAAAATAAGCCAGCAGTAATCATCCAACTGGAATTTTTCTCAACCGGCAGTAGTTACGATGAATTCATTAAGATTTATACTGACGGTTCTAAAACCGACAACGGTGTAGGATGCGCCATATATGTAAATAGAAAAGCCCATTTTTGGAAGCTGGCAGATATGGCAAGCGTTTACACGGTAGAACTCACTGCCATACAGCAAGCTCTTCTCTATTGTGAACATTTCTTCAAAGAGAGAGTACTTATATGTTGTGACTTGCTGAGTGCACTTACTGCAATTCGGAACGAGAATATTAAGGACGTCCTGATCGCTAACAGCCTCTCTATTTTATATGTCGTAAATAGACGAGGACAGCGATGTATATTTGTATGGACTTTTGGTGCATGCTGATATTGCAGAAAATGAAAGTGCAGATGAAGCTGCTAGAATGGCAAGAGTCTGCGACAAGTTGGATGCAATTCCTACGAGTGACTGATGTAAAGAATTGTCTAACAAATATAATTAGAACGTACTGGAGTAATGAATGGAGAGGATTAGGTACTACATTAAATGCCGTTAAATCCTCTCCATACAAACAGAAGAGCGACGGGAAACTGACTCGCCGTGAACATGTGGCGATGACTAGACTTAGAATCGGTCACACGCGAATAACGAATTCATATTTGTTAACCGGCAAAGATAAACCAATGTGTGGTGTTTGCAACAAACCACTTAGTTTTAAGCATCTAATAGAATAGTGTACTATCTATGAGGACCTCAGAAAGAGGTTCGGTTTAGTAAATAAAATTGCTGATGATTTGGATAATGGAAATGAAGAATAAATAGTTGCTTCTCTGAACGCCAGTGGACTATTAACTAGTGTATAATTATACAAAGCTGTAATAAAAATAATGAAGTCGAATTTTATGGATATTGAAATTTAATGATTTGATATTGTCAATATTTTTCATGTAGTTAAATTATTTTCTCTTAAATATCAGGACTCTTTACACCCTCTAAGTGTTCTTATATTCAATGTTGTATTTTTAACGTTTTGTGTTGTGTTTGGTGTTTTAAAGAAATGTTAGGGCCCTTTACACCCTAACATATGACGAGCCTTAGTGATTAATGATTAACTTTAAAAGAATGTGACGAAGGCTAATGATCATAGCGATAGATCCTCGTATAAATAAAAAAAAAAATAATAATAATAATAAATAAATAAAAAATAAAAACTGTTCATTGAAAATTGATTTATTCGGTAATTCGGAATGTTTGTATTATATTCATTAATGTGCATCTCCTCCACAACGTACGATGAAAGTTACTAAATTGTTTTCTTGTTTCACTAATTATACTCTTTATTTTCTATTATTCATCCAAGCTAATGGTTACATATTTGATTTGCTGTGATAAAATTGTTTACTCCGGTAAAAAAAAAATTCTTTAATGTTACAAGAGACATAATATTTTAAATCGTTGAATTTCACTGAAATAAAAATCTAAGATTGTCGATAAACGTTAAATTTGATGAGTGTAAAGATTAAAATCTATTTCTTAACAATAGTTAATAAGTATTACAAAAAGTTTTTGAAGTTTTGAATTTTTTGGAGTTTGGAGAAACATAAACCTAATATAGGGTTATGTTTATAACCCTTTATAAGGAAGATACATAAACTTTTATTATGTTTATGTATCTAAACTTTATAAAGGGAAGATTGTGATTTCCTGGTGTTATAGATCTCTGCAAATGTAAATGATCCGTTTAAATGAAGTTTTACTAAAATAATGTATAAGAAAAGAGGTTTTAATGTGGTATATGTTTTTGTTTCTTACAAATTTTTAAAACTCAGACTCAAAGGCTTTCTTAATTTAACAGATTTTATCTTGTGCATGTGTTGTATTATTGTCATATATAAATTGCTGAGTATAGTTTAACTTTAATCTACAATTAACAACTCAAATTATGTAATAGTAACGGCTACTGTTTAGGAAATATCAAGTGAACTCAAATATTTATCTCAAAAATAATCATTTAAAAATTACGTCAATTTGATAATGGATATTTGAAATAATTAGATCATAATATTTAATATTCAATTCACTTGGTGTTTAAATCAAGTAAAAATATAACTGCGAAGTTATTTATTTTATATTCAAAATATATTTTTAATTCAAATAACAATAATCTTTTTTTCATACATACAGATTTTTCAGAAAACTTTAAGCAGATTAATGCCATGAATTCTCTTTTATCTGAATAACCATTATGAGATTTTATTTAAACTTTTTGCGTATTCAAAAAAAAAAAAAAAAAACGGAAAACAAAATGAAAAAAGCTGTAAAACAAAAAGAAAGTTTTTTCACATATTAAACTAAACTTTACTGTTTTCTCTACTAAGTAAAAAGTGTATTTTATCGTTGGTTTTTCTAAAGAGAGAAAATTCTAAAAGTTAGACAGTTTTACACGAGATATTAGTTTGTCAATTGTTGGTATGAAACATATAGAAATCTACTTTTAACTTCTTTATAGTGTAATACTTTACCACTTTTATTAAGTATCATCAATAATTTTTATTTATAATTATTTTAGTATATTCCTTTATCATTTAATTATTGTTTTATTTTAATTGTGCTAATAATTAATAATATTGGTTAAAAAAAAAAAAAATATTTTTTGATTATTGTTTGATGAGGTGTTTCTTACGGTTACACGAGAATATTCGATTTTTTATTGTTAACATTTATACTTTTTTAAAATAAAAGTTTATCATAAAAATTGAACAAATTCTTGATTTCTTAAGAGGCCATTTGCTTAATATAATTATTTTAATAGAACTTATTATTTAACGTAACTAATAGATTACAGTAAAATTGCGATCGTATCATTCTTTAAACTTCTGTTCATCTTCATACTTTTTCCAAGTTTTCCTTGAAACTGTTTTCTACAAATCAACACTATTTTTAAATTAGCATTTGTGTATACAAATATTAATTCAATGAAATACATTCATGTAGTTTTTACCTGTAATAGAAAAAAATTTTCTGTTCGGTTTTAACTAACACCATTCAGATCTTACTTAGGAATCAAATAGAAATTAATTTTTTCTAAAATAATATGTTACCTGGTGCATATTTTGAATGTATACCATACAAAAAAATATCTTTCTAAAATGGTAGAAGCCAAAATCTAATTTTCTGTTTTCTGTATTATTTCATTTCCATCGATTTCTTTTTAAAAAATAATACTACACATATTATTAAATCTGCTTTCATTCTTCTTAAAACATACATTTTTTATTTTGAGAATAATATCATTAGCAATTTTAGTACAACGTAAATAAGTTTATCTTTTTCTTTTCTTACAAATATACGTAAAAAATATATATTAAAATTATTTAAAAAATCCAAATTTAAAAAATAATTTTCTTACGTTAGCTTTGATTGTAGATTAAAGGTATTTTATAAAGGTAAATAATTTTTAATACATTTTTAAATTAGCTGGAATAACTGATTTATACAGAATAAATACTCTACGTAGCTGGAATAAATTATTCTATTTTTTAGCACCTAACTCTGAAACATTATATACTAAGGTTTTTACCTAACATTTAGCATTTCGAAAATCTGTTTTAATTCCCTGATTTCTTAAGGTGGATTGTAATGAACAGGAAGAAATATTATTTCACGAAGAAAGTTACCTGCTCAGTAAAGTTCAGTAAAGTCTTAAAGTCCTGGGATATAACAGTTAGGTATTTGTAAAATGGACCATTTTACAAATACCTAACTGTAAAATATGAAGAAAGTAGTATGTTATTTGCAGAAACACCAAGGTTATTAAAACCAGATGTTTTGACCTCAGGATCTGTTGCAATAAGCCTAGGATACTTACTGGCGTAATTATCAGTCAGACGTTTAAAAATACTAAGAGACCGTCTCTGGGCATAGGTAGATTGATTGTCATCTTCTGAATTCGTTGGAAAGAACATAAACGTAACAAGCATTCAGTTGCTTACTCAGGATGGCCTTTTATAAACACCGTAAGCTAACGAGACGATATTAATATCGTCTCGTTACCATAAATACAGAATCTGGACATTAATATATCCAGATATTATATTTAGTTACATGTGATTATTAGCACGTTTGTACTGGTTTACAAGTTCAGAAATTTCAAGATTCTTAATTTCTGTAAATGTTAGGAACATCACAGCAATGTCTTCTAGGTTAATAGGATTCAGCCTGATCGGAGACCAAGGACAAGTTCCCCGTACTCGTTTCATTATAATTACTTAGGATTTTTGTGAGTTTCATAAAAAATAAGAATTTTACCTATGAGTATACTAAAATGAATATTGTTTTATTGTTTATATTATTTTTAAATATTTATGGAAATTTATGCAGCTTGTTTTCATGGAATAAGTGGAAAGACATCGTTAAAAGTATAATAAAAGACATAAACAGTATTTTTTGTTTAATAGAAAGTAGGCTAAAAATAGGTACTAATTATATTGTAATATAAAATATTTTATATTGTTTTTTATATATAATTTTCTGAAATATTGTTTATTTCTGTAAACAAGTTTCCCAGTAAAAATAACTCACTCAAAGCAAATGCATTAGCTTAAGATTTTTCTTTTTGCATATTTTTGTCATTTATCTGTTCAAAAAATCCGTTTGCTTATTTGAATATATCTTTAAAAAAAGACATGAAGATATATGTATGCCACACGTAGAA
The DNA here is from genome assembly GCA_010016005.3 of Zanna intricata. Taxonomy (NCBI): domain Eukaryota; kingdom Metazoa; phylum Arthropoda; class Insecta; order Hemiptera; family Fulgoridae; genus Zanna; species Zanna intricata. The sequence goes on along the minus strand of JAAAKQ030468892.1, from coordinate 26,332 downwards.
GAAATATAGCTAACTCTTTTGTAGAATAGATAACTTTTATTTGAACAGAAAACTGAATTGATGAACGAATGAAAACTAACACACGTTTGGTATTTCTTAAAACTTCTTGCAAGACGATAGATAACGCTATTTCCAGTCAAGGTGTTATCAATCTAGAATAGTCATTTTTATGGCGAGCTACATATATCAAAGTGGTAAAGTGATAGTGTATTCACTACGCCTGATAATGGTTGTTTTCTTTCATAAATCATTTCTCTGAAAATGAGATTAGATGAAAACATATTTAAGACCATAAAATCCTAACTCGGGTTACGACAATTTATTTTTTCTTATCTATTAATTTTGACAAATGAATTTTATTCAGGTAAAATTTCTTCATTACTACTATTATTTGATACAATCGAAAAAACTTAAGTAATTAAATTTTTCACCTAAATTAAATAAATTTAACTGAAATGTAAAATATTTAAATGTTTTTATCTTATAATTCAAATGTTCTATTATTATTGTAGGTAAATAATTTTAAAATTGCAAATACTTTATTATTTAATTTGTTTATATACTCGTGGGTGTGTGTGTGTGTGTGTGTGTATGTATGTATATATATATATATAAAGAAATACTAATTGGACTTTGGCTTTACTTCTAATTTTCAATCAGACTTCAAAGGTCTGGTAACTTTCTGCTTGTAATAATAAAATAAGTAACCCACATATATGTGGGTGTATATAAATTAGACAGTATAAAAGCTCATTTTTACTTCAAGAAACAATATTCATCTGTGATAAAGTTTTTTTTTTATAACTAGTAATTTTAAAAATACATACAGTAGCATATTTGATTATTTCAACCCACTAATTTCTGCCAAAATTACCCTTATATATTATTGTCTTACTTTTATATTAATTCGGTAGAAACCGAATTCCCAATTCCTATCGGTATCTAACCATACTCAGTAACAGTATTAACTTTATGGATGTG
>JAAAKQ030468892.1:11094-21778 GCA_010016005.3 Zanna intricata | reverse complement strand
AGAGAGAGAGAGAGAGAGAAGAGAATTATTTTTTTTTATTTAATATAAAAGGATTATTTAAATATGAATTTCTATATATATATATATATATATTTATTATTTTTTTGGTTAATTCGTTATATTTATTTCTCATCTATTATTTGCCACCAAACTTTCTTAATCAAAATTCTTCAATATTATTTCAAAGCTTTATTAATAGCATTCAAAAATGGTGCTTATGCACAACTGTGTTGTTATTTACTTATTTATACTAAAATATTATTTTATACATTTTATAGGCGAGCAATGTTGCTTGCACACTGAATCATTGATCATTTGATGTCTCAAACTACTATATTATTGGTCAGTACATTTATTTCCTGTATGTTAATTTTTTTCTTTTGATTATTATAAATATATATAGCAGGATGACTAGCAAATATATAATTAGGTTGAATAAAACTCTTATACTTTAAAATATCCTCATGATTTTCAAAAGGATTTATTTAAAATACTTGTGTGGGGTTCATGCATTTTTTGTATTATATACCTAGCGTGGATTAAAACCTGAAAATTATTTATGTAGATATATCTTATATTAAGCACTCCGAGAAATTTTATTTCATGTTAAGGTTATTTATTCTTGGTGTTGTATTATATCTAAGTAAAAGTTCAATTTAAAATCTCTCTATTCTATCCTTATAAATGTCTAAACGTCTATTCTATCCTTATGGCAAACATTGTTTTTTGACTTGTAATTACAGACACATTTTTATCTGGTAAATCTAGGAGTAAAAATGGTCCTCAATACCCTCGCCTGGGGACTCAAAAGTGGAAACCTTTCAGGTCCAATTAGATAAAGCTCCTATGCATTTTTTAATTTGCTTTTCATCTACTGTTTTGTATCCAAAAACAATATAGAAAACTAATTCTTAAATTTTATCGCCGAATTATACAGTATATTCGATTATTTCATTACTCTCATCACATCCTGTTACGTTTTCTACGTAACGTTGTTTATAACGTCTTTGAAATAATATTCCTCAGGTTTTACTAAGCGCTTTACTAAGTAGTTCTCTACATTTGCTAATTTTTTATCTTATTTACCTTCGTTTGGGCTATACAAAACAGATATCTTTAGTTTTGGACAGTTGTTTCTCTTAAATTTATTATATGTAGGCTCTATGTTTTTATAATAAATTTAGAGAAAATATATTTTTTTAAGCCAACGAATGAGCAAAAATAAACATTTAAGATAACACACTTATACCATAAGTGTGATATCCAAAATCTATTTGAGATTGAGGATCTATTCCTCCAATTCTCACTCTCATCCAGTGAGAATGCCTGTGGGCATTCATCCAGTTTTTTATCTCTCGTTTTGTCTGTATCAAACCATCATCAATCTTTTTGTCCGTGCTTCCAATGTTTTGTAAATATCTATAATAAAATTCGTATATTGTGTTGTAATCTGATGGAAAACCATAAGATGTTATGGCAGATATATAATCTACTCGTGTCTTTGTTTTGTAATAGTGTGTTGTTGTTAGGTTCTAAATATACATCTTTTCTAAGTATACCTGTATCAGTTTATAAGGTTTCCTGCCTGGATTTTCTAATTTTCACATGACATATCTTAGTTTTACTAATTTTAAAGAGTTTTGTATCATTAATTGTTGTACCGATTGCAGATCAAAGTTATATTTCCCGGTGTTATATTCCATTTCTAATTTTTCTAAATCTTAACTGTTTATAAAACCGAATTTATTTTTTTATTTGAAACTTTATTTCGTTTCTGAAGAGCCTAAAGTCTCTGTACCTTAGGTTCTTTTTTTATTTATTTGTTTGTTTCCCAGATTCACGGGCTAATTCCTGTTGGAATATATTTTTAGCTACGGGATTAGTGGAGAAATCTAAAGTTCTTCATTTTCTGTCGATGGTTCTGGAGAAAATTTTTCCATCCCGATTAAAGAGATCTTGCGAGATATTAAGATCTGTTTGGTCCTGATATAATTTCGTTAGCAATGTAGATTTCCATTTTTAGTCTTTTTGCAAATTAATTAACAATTTCACCGTACGATGGTCATAAAATTTATATAATGAGCAAATCTAAGCCTATTTTTCCTGGTTTGTAATTCCCACGGCTCATTCGTAGTTATGAACCAACGACGACGATCGAATGCTCTGTTTTTCTTCCTACGTTTCACCCACTTCCACCGCACGTCCCGTACAATGCGATCTACTTGACTTATTTCTGTCTCCGCGTAACCCCTTCAATCAACATTACCACTAACACATGAGCACCATCATCTTCTTTTACTGTAATGTACGTCCCGGTTAATTTTTATCATCCTCTTTCTCTCTCGCTACACGCTCTCCCCCCCGTCACACACACACACACACACAGTTAAAATCGTTCACCCAGTTGTTATGCTATGATTTTTAATCCCTCGTACTTTTGAAAGACATGAAGCAAGAATTTATACATATATACATATTATATATGTGGAATGAGAGGTGGGGGATAAACATTGATGATCCATCGATGATTCCCAATATACTTCTCTTTCTTTGTCTTTCTCTCTTTTTGTATACATACGCATATACGTTTTAAATCAATATACAGTAAAGTAAAACGTTGATTCCACTTCTCTTTCTTTCTCCCACTCTTTTTCTTTCTTTTTGAATCTTATAGAAAATAATTTCTGTATAGAGTGGCAGACGGATAATTGGGAATATACACTATAATAAATGAATCTTGCATACAGAAAAATAAGGATTTATTAGATATAGAAAATAATCATATCTAAGCAAAAAAGCGTTGTGGGATATTACCCGGATCAATTTGAATGCTAAATAATTCTTTTTAAAAATAAATAATAGAAAAAATATGAAACAACGTTTTGCTGACACCAGTTATTAAATTTATCGATTAGAATAAGCAATGTTTTTTCACTTACACGATTTAAATACTTGGGGAAATGTAACTTGAAATAAGTTGAAATCGTATTGTTTATAACTTTTCAAAAACATGATTGTACGTAAAAAATAAATATTACTGTAATGACGACAATTTTTACATCAAGTTGAGTCAGATGACATGAAAATATCCTCCGTTTTCATCTTCACATAAAACGGTTTGTTGTTGGGCACTCTACATTACAATTCCAAGAGTATATTGTAATAAGGTTAGAATTCTACCAAAGATTTTGACTTGTAAATGCTGAAGACTTTAAGATTAAATTCCGTACACTTTCTCTTCCAATTACATAAGTCAATCGGCTGTTAAATCTTCACAGGAGTTGTACTGTATTTTCCAGCCCGGACACTGTTCAGGAGAATAATACAATTCTGATGTTTTAACTCTTTTTTAAAAATATAAATTTATATTTTTTTATTTACCACCTACATTAGTTTACAAAATTTGAATGATGTATATGGTCTGATTTTTATATATTGTTTTTCTTGAATAACATGTTTTTTGTTAAAGTGCATAATTCATTAATTACTAAAAATTTTAAATAAGTATTATAGTATAAAAATACTAGATTATGGATACCGGTGTTCTTTGGTGTTTAGATTAAATTCAACCTAAATGTTTATCCTGAATTTGTTTGAGCCAGCACATTTAACAATACAGTTATATTTCACTGATAAGTAATGGCTTTAATTGTAGATAAGACTATAGATAAAAGTAAAAAAAAAAGTTTATATATATATATATAAATAAAAATTACATTTATTTTATGATAATTAGTATTTAATATATATTTCCAATTAATAATTTTTTAATTCATGATTTTACTGATACAAATATAAATCGAATTTCATTTTTTCTTGAGATCTTCGTTTACTTATCTTATTTGTTTGAATTACTGTCATGTAAATAATATACATTATTACTAGATATTAAAATGATGAAAAACTGTTAAATTTATCATTTCTTTAACAAAAGATTGTTTAAGGTACAGATTTTATTTTTGTATCCGTTTTTTTTATTAGCTAACGCGAACAGAAATTTTTTTGAAAAATAAAAAAACCAGTCCACCGAGAATGTCACTAAAATTTGAAATGTGCTAATTTATCTTACAGTAACTTTGATGACAGGACATTAATCGGACTAGACAGAAACAAGTTTCTGTGGCAGGTATTTGATCCCGTAACGTTGTAACTTAAACGAGTGGAGCTATCCTTTGTCTTACAAGTCTCTTTCACAGATACCTTAGCTCAAACTGCATTAGGCGTTCTAGAAATCTCATCTACATCCGACACATTTCACTCAGAAACTATTCTGACCTTCTTTGACATGGCGGAATTACCTTTTAATTATGCCTTATAAATGGTTACAATAACAACTGAAACGTTAATTAGTAAGCTTCCACAAATAGAAGACTAAGATGAATCATTGAAGTTTGACCATGTAAGTTAAATTATTTGTATGTACTATATTTTCATTAATAAAACTAAACTGATTGAGCAGTTATTAATATTCATAAATATACACGAATTTTCATACACGAATATTTATAAATATAAATAGAGATGAATAAAACCCAAAAAAATTAATAATTTAAATCAATTACTTTTTAATTTAACGTATTTGTTTTTATTTCTTGAATAAAACCATAAAAAACAATTGTTTTTATAAAAGTCTAAGTTTTTATTCATACTTAGTTATTCACATCTTCTAATAAAACTTTTTAAAAGTAATCGTGTTTTATTTATACTGCATATTAATTAATCAGATAATTTTTTCATTGAAATTTTTGTTTTGTAATATCGCAGTGTAAAGAGATTTATTGATAAACAGATCTGAAATCGGTCAGTTATTCAAACAGTACGTGTTCACAATGAACTTTTAAAACATTTTATTACATGGTATAGGGAAAAGACAAATGGAATTGTTTCTATGTATTGTATACAAGCTTCTTTTAAGTTTAACTTCTGGAGACTTGGATAAGGAGTAAGAATTGAAATATTTGCAAAAGAGCGACTGATAGAACAAGGTGAGACCTGATATCCTTTGTTAAAAGAAGTCGTTAGGGTGAATCAATCAAGACTGGTATATCTTTATGGGTTATAGATAAGCGATTATCTTTAAGAAAGTGATAAGCGGATCCCTAATGACAAGTCTGAGTCTCTGTACGTTTTGAGCTGGTGGATATATTATATATTACTTAAAAATTGATATTTTGCGTTAGATAGAGAGTGGTATCTAAGCAAATATACCTAAAGAATAAAATAAACGCGTATCCATAAATAGTGGTAAAATGATAATGCATTTCTAAGAGTTAGATATAACGATTGAGATATAAGTAAGATTAAATGGATGGATTAAAATGCATTAACGAATGTGTCCAGTAGAAATATTTACTAATAGTAAAAATCTCTGAATAAGGATACTAATAAATTTATTAGTGTACACAAATCTTGCAAAATGTTGATAACATTAATACTTACTACTAAAGCTTTTTGAAATACTAAATAAAGTCAGTTAAAATTATTCTAATTACTATTACTATAATTATAATGTTACATACGATTTTAATTATTATTATTTAAGGAAATAATAATTACTGCACTCTTTTAATGGAAGTAGAACTTTATGTTAATTATTTTCTTTCTAGTTAAAAAATATTTGTTTTTCTCAAAACAATTTAATTAAATTACAAATGGTTAAAACTTTGAAAATTTTCATACGGTAGATTATGTTTTTATTATAATTAATGGAAACTTAATTAGAAGAATAGAAAAATTAAAATTTTTCGTAATGTAATGCATTGTTGCGTGCAGAATAAGTGTTTTGCATGTAAAGGTAAGGTTGCATGTTTGGTTTAACTGTTTATATGTATATATTGACTTTATTATGTTAAAAAAAATATATTTAATAAAATAATAATATAACGCCATATATTACGGATAATAGTACTGAATTTACTGAAAACTAAAAATATAAAAAAATTTGATTTTATGATTTTTCAATATTAAAATATTTATACCTTTGCTTTTCCCCAAGTTTGTGTACAGGTGCAGTATAGTATTGTTTTTTTAAATTTATATTACGACACTGCATTTACATTATTTTAACTGTAAATGAAAACAGAAAAAAACTTTAATCAGTAAGTTTACGATTTTTATACATTTTTACGTATTTATTTTATGTATAAATATATATTTTTTTTTGTACCTAAGAACACGAAATTATTTATTCAGTAAACCATTATTTATTTTTTAAAATATTAACATTTGCTTCTGTGTCATGCTATTAAATTAACATTCAGCTAAATCAACTAATCGTACATGGTCCGCTCACTAATAATAAACTTTATTTAGATGAACGTAAAGAGTTAAAAAAAACAAAATAATGAAAGAGATCGTTTAATGTAGATGTAGTAATCCTGAAAAATAAAAAATAAAAAGAGGAACAATAGTGACTCAATTTATTAGAGAGAGTGTGGAGAAAAGTAATTGGAGATAATTCAACAAAAAGGAAAGGAAAAAGTTACATAGATGTGATTTTTCTTTAAGTAGTATCTGGTACATAGGATTTATTTCAGCAATTTTGTCGGAATTTTCTCGTAAAAGAACTCCGTAGGTATAATAAAGACAATTTGTCGTGTCTCTTAAGGGAGAATTAGGGTTACTTTCATAGTGAGCTTGTATAAGCTAAGAAAAACGGAGAAGATATGTGCAAATGGAACAGGAACAGCGATGCTGATAAATAGTTGGTCTATCGTAAATAAACTGTAGTTGTTTTCATTGCTTTTTCACACTTCCCGCCTTCAAATTGAAAATTACCTCTAAAGAAAAAAAATGTCTATATTTCAAGATTTAATGTAAAGGAGCTATAATTCTTTAGATTTAAAGGAACATTATCACATGAAAAAAAAAGTGCCCATTTATCCTAAAAAATTGTTCTTTAATCGTGGTTAGATAACCGTAGAGTTTCAGATTAATTGAGTTATTCATTTTTGACTAATTTTAAAATTGGATTAAAAATAATCATAAATAAGAAAAGAATTTATGCTTTATCCTACATTTTTTTTGTTGAATACTTTTGATAATTTGTCAATTTTCATTTAAAAATAGTTTTTACATCTTGTTTATTCTTTCAATCACTTGTTTCTACTTAACCATTTAATAACTGTTTCTAATTTACTCTATTTGAATTCTAAGTACGATCTTCTAAAGTTGGTTGTTTTAGTATGGTAATAGCTAAGCTAATAAACAATTCTTTCGCTAACATTATTTTCTCTGTGTTTGTTTTGACTGAAACTTTGGTAAAATAATTATTACATTTTCGCAAAATATGTTACAACGTCAGACCTACAAAAATTGATATTATTGGATTTCATAGCGTATTAACTTTAATATTAGTAAAACAAATGAATTCCTAATGTTCACAGTTAAAAAGCTTTTGCTATTGGTGAGCATACTGTGAATACTAAGAGGATGCTCGGAGATGGTATTCTAGGATACTCTAGATTTACCTAAGAGGTATAAGATATTATTTAGATGTACTTAGAAATGCTGAGAACTCTCTTATTAATTCGAAGTGATAATCTACAATACACGCTTGCAAACATTTTCATGTTAAATTGTGTAGTATATATGTAATTATTTAATTTAGTATATTTTTTCGTTAATATGTAATGATCTCCAAGAATAATTTTCTGATACACTCATGATAGTACATATATTTTGAATTTATTATTTAAAAAAAGGATTAAAACCTACTCTTTTTCTACTAAAACACGAAACTTAGTTATTAAATATAACTAATAACTTTGGTAATATTTCTAAGAAGGCAAAAATTAAAAAAAAATATTTTATGTTCGTTCTAATTGGTGTGCCATTTCATTGAAAACAAAATGTGACATAGCAAGTTTTATTCAGAAATTTTTTATATACTCTTTCAAAATAATAACTGTATAATTCCTAACATCAAGTCATTGAATCATTACTTAAAGTATTATTCTTGCCTTTATTTGCGCCTTATAAAATTAATTAAAAAAAATTTTTTTTTTAATTATGAAAATTTATTATTTTATTAGTAGAGATTCTGATATTTTCGGTGGTTGAAATAGATAATTATACTTAAAATCATCTAACCAGAACCTCCAGTTGGTTTATCAGCTTTGCGTAAAAAACACTTTTGTGCAACAAAACTTATTTTGTTTTACACTTGCACCTACGCACAAAATTATAATTCTTGTATAAAAAGAATGATCCGAATCCAAAAACCATGCAACTGTGCGACCTGATATGATCAGTGAATGAAATATACACCATTTATAAACGTCCAAGAGTTTACACGTTAGATTCCAATACTGGCACAAATAGGTACGCTAACCTGAGTCGTAAATAATATGGCATCTATGTAACAGAAGATATTTTGTGTTCTATTATTTAGCAAAATCAGTTGGCAATAACGATTCCGTGTGCGTTTCAAAATTGATCTACCATTAGTTAAGAACATTCGTCACTGATATAAACAATTTGAAGAATCGGGGTGTTTATATAAGGAGAAGAGTCCACCTGACCACGCATTTTAGAGAAAAATACACAACGAATTCAAGAGGCTTTTCAGTGAAATCAGAAAATATAGTTGTTGGCTAGCCGAGAACTTCAATCACTATGATAATTTGAACTAATATGATGCTTGCATTTCAGGCTATAACGTTTCAACCGGTACAAGCTTTTCTTATAAGATACAAAAGTAAAAAAATATTTCTGTGATATGATCTTAATTGATGTGGAAGATGATAGATTCTTTCCGAGATTCATTTTTACGATGAACCAGCATTTCATTTAAGCGTTAGTATTTTACAACATCATAATAGTCGCATAAAAGGATTGGAGAATCCATGAAAAATTGTACAGCAGGAATGAGACTCACAAAAATTTAACTTTTTTTTTCGGTTTCATTTATAAAAACTTATGACACTTTCTTTTTTGAAGGAAACTGTAACAAGGAACCTCTTATATTTAGTTTCTGCAGTACTAACTCTTTCCATAACTAAATTGAGACTATGAAGAATTCATTTTTCAACAAGATGGAGCTCCGCCAGATCGACATAACCGGTTTCGTTGATCTCTAAATGAAATAATACCTCAAGGTTGGATTGTGCTTATTGAAGCCCAAGTTCTAGTTTCACGTTCTTGGTCCCCAAGATTTCCAGACATACAATTTGGAATATTTTCTTGTAAGGATATGCGAAATAAATTATTTATGTTCCGTTATTTCCTGATGATATCGATAACCTAAAAACCAGGATCAAAGCTACAGTAACTTCTATAACAGAAGAATGTTTCCAACGCGATGTGGAAGAATTCAGTTATCGTTTGGATGTTATCTTTGCAGCAGAGAACGTATGTCATTGACATAATAAATACCATGTGAATGACATTTTTGTTAATATTAATGACAGCAGTTAAGTAAAATTTCAAATTATATAAAAAATAATCAACAATTTATAAAATAATGATTTAAAATAAAGAATAAAATTACTTAATCGTTTACAAAATTTAAGAAAAAAAATAAATGTAACGTCTCTTTTTTTATATTTTATAATATTATTTTCTGCTTCATAACTGTAATTTTTCTCTGTGCTTAATATCAATTAATTATTTGAAAAGTAATTTATAATTTTTGTTTAATCCCTTAAAAAGTTAATTGTTAATATTATTAGTATCTGTAACATTTAAAATAATATTACTTTTAAAAAACGATTTATTTTACGTAAACAGGTGAAAAGAGAAGTGGTTCTTATTTTGTATTCACTTCAATATCAGTTTCAGTCTTTTAAGAAGATTTTATCAGTAATGCTTCTTAACCTTTCGAAGAACTGGCTCTCAAGGAATTTAATTTTTAATGAAAGATCGAAAACCTTCAATAAAAAAAAATCCTCGCCATTGTTCTTTGCCTTTTTATTTTTAAATATCTTTTTTATAATCCTTATGTCTCATATTACTTTCAGGCTGATGACTTTGATTTAGCTGGTTGGATTCTCTTAAAATTTCTCTGCTCCACAGAACATTCCCTATAATATCAATTAGCAGTGAATAAAATTAAGTTGCCTTTAACCGAATCTATCTTTTTAGAAGGATATGGTACGCTGGGCAATTTAATTTTTAAAATGCATAATGAAAAAAATACACAATAATAGCCCTTGATTATTAAATTCTCAATTTAATTTTAAAATTTTTAATTTCATTTTTTTATTGTTACAACCTTGGACGTGCTATCTTAATAAGTAGAAGAGTATAATGGATGTAAAATCGATGGAAAAATTCCAAAATATTGTCAGAAATTTAACCTGACATTGTGTTAATTGATAATGTCAGTATAATAATACCAAGAAAATCTTAGTACATGATAGTTCGAAAATTAAGCTAATACGATGGATTTCTCATATTTAATTAAGTGATAATGGGATTTAAATTTTTTAAGGAAGTAATTCAAATATAAATAACGATTTATTAAAAAATATAATGAAACAACAAATTATGAGTTACACTGTAAATGATCATTTTTGTTGAGAAAACAATCACTTTAGTATGACTAAATTTTTATTATTGTATCAATTTAATTTTGTTCTCGATGTACAGATTATGCATCTCTCCAATTCCAGAAACTTTTCTTCATCTGGATATATTTCACTGAAGGAAGGAAGGAAGGATTTAGATACATCTAAATCTCTAA
>JAAAKQ030468881.1:0-11300 GCA_010016005.3 Zanna intricata | reverse complement strand
GGGTTGTCATGACTGTTCAGAGTCAGTGGCAGACAACTTGGCAATGTCGCAGGCCCCAGATCCTCTAAGCACATACTCCTTCCTATTCTACTCCTATCTAAGGATATACTTCTGTGTCGTGTTCTCTGTCCTAGCAGGAACACACAAGCAGGCTGGATATGATGGTTCAATTGCAGAGATGGCAGGCAAAATGGAACACTGCTACGACGGGCTCTTGGACTCGATGATTTATTCCGAAGGTGACTCTTGGATCACCAGAAGGTTTGGAAAGTTCAACTGCTAACTCACACAGTGTTTGTATGGCTATGATTGCTTTCGGGAGTACTTCGCTGAAGGAGAGGAACGACAGCTTGTACCCATACTGCGGGGAGCTGGATGATCCATGTGGTATTCCACTGCCGTAAATGGGAGGACTTGCGTAGGTCTCAGTTCGGCCTCTTGACGCCTGAGAAATTATTTCATGGATGCTAGAGGATAAGCGGACATGGACCGTCTTCTCCCGCTTTGTGGGCAAAATTATCCGTCGCACGGCATTGGGGGCGTAGGTTGGTGGACCGCTCGCGGCAGCCGGCGGCAGTCCGCACTTGCGGTTGGCGTTTAATCGATGATGAGGCGTGCGGGACTCCTTAAAGTCTAAGCTTACCCGGCCCTTTCTTGTTTAGTTATTTATTATCAAAATGTTGTTTCTTTAATCTCTGGTATAATTACTTTTTAATAAATCATGTTGATGATATCTTTTTAATTTTAAGTATCGGGGTATTTTTAAATTTTGGTTCTTATCATTATATTTTTTATATTAATTTTTTGATGATGATTTTTTTTTTTTATTTTTAGAAGAAAAAGGTGATACAGTACAAATTTATTAAATATTCGAATGCACATATAAATTTTTTTTTGTGATTAATTTTTTTTTTCGACACAATTGTTTATTTCGGATTTATTTATCTGTGTAATTTATTTTTTTCTCATTATTTTGGGTTTATTTTGTAAACTATATAGAAATCTAAATAAAGAGATTATTTACTTTCTACGAAAATATTAGGTTAGAAAGATATCCTAAACTAAAAGATACGGATTAACGCCTATTACCTTTGTAAACTTATTACCTTACATTACTTAATGATGAATCAAACTTAAAATCACTAATGATGAAGTTTGTGATCATATAAAAGAATTAAATAAACATTTTTTTCAAAAAAAAATTCAATAATTTTAACAAAAATTAATAAAATTCCAATCCTCAACTAGTTAAATAAAATAATATGAAACTATTTTTCCAATAAATGGATTTTATTCGTAAAACTCTACTCACAAACTAGATATGAGATAAAATATTGTTTAATTTTTTTTAGATCATTCTCATGTTCTTCAATCCTCTGTTTTTTATATACGACCAGATTAATTAACCTCCTGTACTACATTGATTCATATTCGTTTTTATTTTTCTACTTGTATATGAGCGAGGCAAAATGTGTAAAGAGAATTTAACCATTTTGCGGTTTGTTCAATTAACCGAAAATAGACGGAAATTGTTTCAAGGTAAACACAATTAGAAATACAGTGCAGTAATTATAAGACTAATATTCCAGTAATAAATGTTAGTAAAAGATAATACGTTTTATTATTACTTTTTATCTCATTTTTTAAGGTTATTTTTATTATTATTTACTATTATTATCTTTTTTTTTAAATTCAATTACAGTTTTACAACTGTCCTGTAGTACGTGATTTTTACTGTAATTATTTCAGGTTTATATGACTTTACAAAAATTATGAAATAAATAATAATAACTATCCTCATTGTCAAAGAAACCATTTAATATTCTTTACGACGTAATTATATTTTTATCATAATTACGTCACATTTGTTAGAGACTAAATGTAAGTTATAATGTTCTTAAAATATTAAGAAATCATCCCATTATTACATTTTAATTAAGTTCCTTTTTTCACATTATTGGTTCATTTTTTATTATTTAGATTAATTTATAACAAAAAAAAAAAAAAAAAAAAAAAATTGAACATAGTATTAATTAAATTTATTGGTGAGCGATGTATCTCAAATAAAATACGTATTATTCGGCAAAGCTTAGAAAGCTCAGTTGACGTGCTAGGCGGGGATGAATTGCTGCGATCAGCCAGTAGGTTTCTTGATACTTATGATGCCTATCGCGGTACAACATCCATTCCACTATACTGTTAACCGTGATAACAATTTGGACAGCCAAGGCAGAAGTACTGCACATGTATGTGTTCACGCTTTCTTAACTTTGACTAGTAATAATTTTGAAAGGTTTGTTTCCACACGCAATGTACATTACATAATGAAAACATCGACCAACGAATGAGAGTAAAAATAACATTTCTTTTCTGATACCAGAAGATGGTTAATGAATTTATAAATATTAAGATGGTACATAGGAATGTAATTCAATGAATGAACTATAACAGACTGGTGTAATTTCCTAATTCTGATCGTTAGTGTTGGAATTAAATGTAGAATCACAATTGTGGTGGTAGTTTACAATCAGCCAAACTATATTACTTTTATCGTAATTAAATCTGCACAATTTTTCAATAATTTATAGAACTACAATCACTAATTACTACGGAGAAGAGAATGCTTCTTACCAATATTCTATTTAATATAAATTTTTATTTAATATTAAGTTTTATTTACTTGTAAACTTTAGACATTAATAAATTGTGATTATAAAATTAAACTTTCGTTTATTTTTTGTACTTAATAGTATCTGCAAAAATCTGACAAGAAAGTTGTAATACTTTCCTGGTATTGGTTATTTATTCTTATACAGTAGAAAAACAATTATACATGAAAAAAGTAATCTAAGATTTATTTTTTGGGGTGGGAATAATTTATGAATAAGTTGTATATTATCATTATATATGTAAAATAAAGCAAAAAAGTTTTAAAAACTCAAAAATCGGTATTTTCTTTTTCTGCTCTCCATCTTCAAAATCACCCTTCTAAGAATTTTTTTTTTTTAATTTTTCTACCCATATGTTTAAATGAAAGAAACTAAAAAAATTTAAACAACCAATAAAAAGTTATTTAAGATTTCTTTTTTTGTGGTGGTGGGGGAGTGAATTATAATAAAATTTTATTGTAACATTATTACTAAAAATTTAAACCCACAAAAGATTTGAAAAATTTTTTTTAAAAATCGAAATTTTTGAACTCTCATCTGTTCCCCCTCCCCCTTATAATATTGGTCTTCAAAAACTTTTTTTGGGTCGCTTGCACTACTTCTATGCCTAAGAAAACATTTTCTTTTAAATAGGTTAAAAAATATGCAATAAATAAAAAGATAACTTTTTTTAGATTTTTGGGGACGAAAAAATTTCAGGCAAATTTTCTTAAAAAATGGTAAGATTAGTATGCTTCCATGTATTGACCTTAATAAAGAAGGGTTACGTTTTAGAAAATTGACCTCCAAAAATCCCCCCAATCATTGGAAACATTGGCTCAAAAATTTGACCAACAAACTTTCCTATATACACGAGTCTGTACAAAATTTCATCAAAATCGATTAAGCTAATAAAAAGTTATTAAGCTTCAAACACACCAACGCATGTACATAGGAAAGTACGTTCGTTCGTACATACGAATAAACGTATGTATGGACATTATTCCCTACTTTTTTTTTGTTTTTTGGGATCCCTGGATAATTAAACGTCGAAAAATGAAAAAAAAAGACCATGCTCCATTTTTTGACTGATTACCATACTGTCCTTCTGATAGCGTAGCTCCAAAGCTATGATGTCAGAAAAGAAAAAAATGAAATACTTTGTTTGGAAGCTCCTGGGTTTCACTCCAGAATAGGCTGTTTTTTTAGTAATTTATTTAGTATTTCTTTTTCCTTAGATTTTTATATTCTTTGACTACAAATCTTTATTATATTTTATTGTGAGGGTTACATAAAGAGATATATTATTTCCTGTTTTATTCCATTGTATCGGTGAAATGTCTTGAAAAGAATTAATAAAAAAATGCTTTTATAACAAGATATAAAAGATTTAATTTCACTGATTGATTCATATGATATTGGAAATCTACTTTCTTGATTCAGGATAGGTAAAAAGCTACGCTTCAGTGTAATAATTGAATCTATACTATGTTAAATCTCTTGATAACATGGGTAGGTTTATTAATCATCTTCTAATAACAAAATTTTGATCAAGAGTAAAATATAAAGGTAGAATTAAGATAAAACTCAATTCAGTTGGGACTTGAGCTAGACACCAAGATATATTAGATATTCTGTTAATAATTATTTATTTAACTTTGAGAAAGCTTTTACAGTGAATTTAAATAGTTCAGACAATCAAAATATATTGAACAGGTCACCAAGATTGTTTTAACCAAGAATGTTTTGCATAAAACCAAAATTGGTTTTCATTTTACTGCGTAATTTAGCTTGAAGTGATATTTATGAGTCGCACATTAACTCATGAACTAAAAAAAATATGTAAGTAATTCTAGGAAATAAATTTGGAATAAGATTTTCTTTTAATTTTCTCTAGATATATAAGCAATTGACTAAAAAATATTATACTTGCAAATTTTTTTTTTTAATAGATAAGCCGTAATTTTTTATATTGAACCCTCCTAACCTAAACTCGAATAGCACAGGAATAAAATTTGAAAAAAAAAACGCGTTTGTAAAGTATTATTTGATTTTTTAAATGGGATTTTTGACCCGTTTTTCTAAAACTTTTTTTTTTTAATTTATTCCCTTTGATTATAGCGTCGCGTGTTCGTGATTCAACCAGGATATTGAGAGACTGACAAATAAAAATTTCTTATAAATACAGTTTATTACTCCAAAAACACAGAAAATAATAATAATAATAATAACAGTAATAATGACAATATGTTTTTTTGTATATAACATACAAAATAAATTCAAATAAACTGACTGTTTAAATCTTGGCGACAGTTATATGATAGTTTAATTACAGAAAACCAGAATGCAGCCCAATTTTCTAAAAATTTTATAATAACTCATTGAAACTAATATTGCATTAACAACAAAATAACACGCTTGAAAAATCTAAAGTTCATATAATTTAATTTTAGCAAATATACTACTTTTACTGTTTATAAAAACACTATCCTACACTTTATGAATGAATATAATTCTGTCACTTTCAGTACTGTATACCAATAACTTACCGAACAACTTTTTATATTCACCTACTGTCCACACTGGAATGGAATACTCATGACGTATTCTTCATTACTTGTTTCTCCATGCTTATTGATATCGCTGTAATCACGACTGCACCCAACGGTGTCACCGAACTACTAACTCTTCCGCTGGTCCCTGGGATTATTTATTTATATCCCTTGACCTCCGATAATACTACTGGTCGAATAACAGCTTTTGGAGCTGCCATTGTCTGTTACAAAGAATAAATTCTTTAACGGACCTGTTTCTTCTAGGCGAAGAATACTTTTCAGGTACTTCTATATCTTTCTTTATTTTCTTTTTCTTCCTTTCTGATCGGAAGAAACCCTGGTCCGTTATACAGAACTGTTACAATATTATAGGAAAAAATGTATTATTTTGATAAAAAAATAAGTGAGTCATTCGTAAATACTTGAAAATTTATCTTGTGTTTACTATTATTAGTAACAGTTTTATGATGACAGCCTAATAAGTCCCGTATTAGTAATCTTATTAATTTGTTTGAATTAGTTTAAGGAAAGATACCTATGTTTCAAACTGATAGGAAAAAAAAGCGTGAGTAAAAAAAATATCAATCAAGTTTTACCGGTTTAGTAAATTCAGGAAATGTAAGTCAGGTACTAGCGTACTTTTTTTGTTGAATATGACTTTTTTTATAATAATTAGGCTTTTTTGACTAAAATATATCGTATTAAAAAAATTAATTATTCATACAAAAAAATCAAATGACCTAAATGGGATGAACAAACAAAATCGTTTATTTAAATAAAGCATACAAAATTATAAATAGTAATGTGTTGTACCTTTATATAGAATCAAAGTTTCATGCATTAACAGCACCTCTGTTTATAAGGCAGAAGCCCTTCATGGTTTAACTGAATCAACACACTGTCAGGGTTACTAAGGTCAGAATATTCTATTAAAAGCATAACGTAAAACCTTGATTGAATTATTTTATTATTTATTAAATAAGTAAAATAATTTTTTACGATTTATAAAACTAACCCTCATTACAATAATGATAGAATATGGTTTCTTTTTTTTAATGATTTATTTTAAACATGATTTTTTAGCAACATTATATAAAACTATTTTAATCCTAATTGAAATTACTGAGTTTTTTTTATAGCTGTAGTACGTCATTACTTAGCTTATACTAGTCACGTAATATTTCTATCATTTGAGTTTAATGATTATTTGTTTTATGACTTGACTAGTTTTATCATGTTTTTATCACTTGAAGTTTAATAATTTGCTTCATAATTACTATAAAAATCCAAGGGGGAATAGTTCTATTTCAGTTTTTTATGATATATAACGTAATATAGTTATTTCATTTTATTATTTTTTTTTTTAACCTGAAAAAAAAATGGTAAATGATCCTTTATGATTTTATATCTTAACCTTCTTTAAATTTATATCCGTAAAACATAAAATGAATTAAAAATATTTTTTTACTTATTACTCAGTAATAAATCTTTTCTTCCCTAAATTTGGATATTAATGTCAGTCTTTTTTAGGTGATTGATCATTTTTTTTCAAGTAATTTTTATTTTAGTCAGGAATAGGTTTTTTTGTTAATTTTAAATATGTTGCATGCATTTTAATTAACTGATTAAAAGAATGTGTTTAGAAATTAAAAATAATCATTTTTATGACGGTGACGAAGTGATACTTGAGACAAACAAAAATTAATTTAAAAAAAAAAAGGGGTTAAATTAATTATGGAGAGAAAAATTCTGCAACAATCACCTAATAAACTACAATATTTTCTTTTTATTTTTTTTTAAGCACCCCACATAGCAGCTGGAACCACTGTTAGGCATGTCATCAGCCGCTGCTAAGTGCCGTGGTAGTAGAAACTACTCCCCCCAAGCTTGGGCCCTATAAAAAGGAACACCCCATCGGTGTCTCCTCTAGATTACTATGATAAACCGATCCTCCGCTTGTGAGTGCCGGAATTTCTCTCCTCAGAAGAGCTGTCCATCCCGTTCCTACACCTGACCTATGGAGGGTAGCATATGCGTTTCATGTGCACTACCCTCTCCCTTCACATACCTTCTGGGGCCCCATCAGAAGTACCTCAATCAAGAACATTCTACTAAAGAACACTACCAGTACTTCCAGAACACTAAACTACAGTACTATAAAGTACTGTAGTGCTATAGTGCTTACAGTATTATAGTGCTGTAGAAATTTTTATACGGATTTGAATACCAGATCGTGGATATTGGTGTTCTTTGGTGGTTGGGTTTCCATTACCACACTTCTCCGGTGTGATTGACCTGAGATGTACAAGACTACACTTCATTCGCATTCATACACATCATCCTCTGAAGTAATACCTTACGGTAATTCCGAAGGCTAAACAGATAAAGAGAGTACTATAGTGCTGTAGATAATTATCAGTTGTTCAGAGCGTTCAGTAAATAGAGAAACATTCATTTATTTACTAATATCTCCTTTTACATCCACAACTCAGTTTTGTTGTTGGAGACTGATGGCCTTTAGTTTTTTTCTGTGATTATATTAATATATACCACACTACACAATCAGCAAAACTACTTTATCGCTGACATTCATTATTATATTATTATACTGTTAGCTATAGTATAAATTAATTTTTAAGGATTTATAAATAATATCCTACACTCCTAACTCTATATTCATTATTGTGGATAATCTCTTTCACATATAATAACAACTTTAAGAGATTTTTCTAAAATAAATGTAATAAAATATCTGTTCTTAATAAATCCGTAATGTATAATTCTTGGAACGGTTTACATTACTGGAAAAAAAACAACGGGCGGCTTTGAATTAAAGGTACATAACATTTTCCCTCTTTTATCTTTCTTTGCGTTCTTTAGAATAATTTTTAATTTTTTAAATATCTAATTTACGAGGAAGAATAAAAGTTTTTACCGCTTATTATTTAAAACGAATCCATTCGAATTTGCTGAAATCTCAACGTTACATATCCAAATTTATTTACTTTATTTGTTGATTTCAAAATTTTATATAATTATTTTTATTATTTCTTCTAAGAATTATCGTTATTTTTCTGAAAGCAAAAGTATTCTTTTCACACTTTAAGAACGACGCATTCTTGAAATTCTTTAATATTGAGTACAAAAATAACAATATAATTTCTTTTCCGAAAGACATTTCAATCCTAACGAAAGAGATTTATGAAAAGTTTCAGGAACATTAATTTTCTCTTAAAATATTTATTTTTTAGAACCAAATAAAAAAAATTCTAAACACTTTTTTCTTTTCTTGGTTTTTAAATTTAATACATATTATTAAATATTCATACATATATTATGAAATAAATTATAAATTAATATCTGCAGGAAAGGTAGAATATGATAATAAACAAAAATTGTAAATAAGTACATATTAAATAAAAAATAAATATACAAACACAGTTTTAGTTCGCATATAGTCAATTCAAAATGATTGACAGAATTCAATAAAATATTATAACAAAATAAAAATATAACAAAAAAGTCACGAACTAAAGCTTTTGTTGGGCGCTTTGCGTATCAGATTATTTGAACACATAACCATTAAAAAAGCTGGTAATCGTATCAACAACACGCTATGTTTACCTTTACCGCAATAAAATCTATAAAAAAACTTTTTAATATATGGGAGACGCTTAAAAATATGTGATTAACTTTTTGCGCAATCCTTTCTATAGTACATTGAACAAGGCTCTCTTTTTATCTGTTTATTCTCCGGAACTATCGTAAGGTATTACTTCAGAGGATGAATGAGGATATGTATGAATGTGAATGATGAAGTTTAGTCATGTACAATCTGAGGTCGGGGACGGTTTGGACAGAGGAACGGAAAAGGGATTTTTCCAGGAAAATGAAAGAGAATGGAAGATAAGAAAGACATAAATGATTAATTGGTCCTTCCGGGCCGTAAAATAAAAAAAATAAAATAAATAAAAAAAAAGAAAAAAAAACGTAAATTATGAATAAGATGAAATTTTTTATCCATTACATACGACGTTGCTAATATTCGAACAAAGTACGAAAATCATGCATAGTTAAATATTCAGAAAATGTAACATTTTCTCAATAAAACCGCTTTTGAAATTGGTGGAGACTGACAAAATGTAGCCAGCCAGTAAGATGTTAGATAAAAATATTCAACGTAATGACATTGTTAGCTGCATATTTATTCATAATCAAGTGTGCTTAGTGCCAGAACGTCATTCCGGTACTGCTTTTTGGGAGAAATAAAAAGTTATTCTTACATATAAAATTTGTTTTAACATAAAGTCCGGCCTACATTTTAATTTTCCATATATCATATTTTTATCAAATTTCTTATTGAAAAATATTATCACAAGTTTAAATGATGTGCAAAGAAGAATACGTGTAACGAAATTTCAGTACTAAATGTTTTTATGGATATTAAAGTTGTTTAGTTTGATTCCTAACCTTCACTTTACTTTTATTTTTATTGAAATATTAACAAATTATGAGCCGATATAAAACATAACCTAAATTATAAAAATCAGACTGCACAAAAATGGACCTTGCTTTTCTTCAATCCGTATCCAAATAGAGGTAAATTAAGTCGCTAAAAATCTGTTCACAAAAAAAATTAAAAATTTGACATGAAAAAGGTATGTTTTTCTTCTTACTAATGTAAACATCAAAATGAATTGTACATTTTTCGTAACATTGTCATGTATCGAGACGACTGTGATACAAAATTTGTAAAGATATAAAATCAAAAATTCCAATACTGTAAAATCTACGAACGCATCCATATAACCAATCAGATATTGGGATCGTTAATCCGTGGTTCTGTATTACTCCCAGTAATTTTTTATGCTAATATAAAACTTATATGATTCATTTTTTTTTAAAAGAACTCATACATACACCCAATTTTTACTTCGGTACTTTACTTCAATATTTTATTCATTTTACTTTGGTAAATGATTGGTAATAATATTTTAAATGCACAGTATTGACCATTGAGTGATTTTTTTTTTTTAAGTTTTACAGCCACGTGATGTATTTGAAAGAATGAATCTTTTTATATATATTTTTCTTTTTTCTTTAATAATGATGTAAAATTTCAAATAATGTTTACTTCAACTTATCTTTTCTATGTAATAAAATACTTTCAATCATTTTTAAATTTTTACAAGCTCCTAGATGAACTTCTTCTATAATTAGAACAAGGTTATCCATCTTGGATAACTTAGTAACTTAATCCGGTAATATTTTGTCTGTTGTTGGGGTAACACTTGCAAAAAAAGCAATCTTAGACTTTTATTTTTTATAGACTTATTTACCAATGTATACACATTATATTTATTTTCTTTCGGTTGGAAACTTGAACTTATTTTTACCTTTTATTTAACAATAACGGATACACTTACAATATAAATGTCTGTCTATTATTATAATTATGAAGCAAATTATTGAGCATCAAACTTATCAGCAAAGATAAAATTATTGTATTAACATTTTTTTATGACATTATTCTTCCAAATAAATATTAAAATAATTGCTTAATAATAAACAAGAAAATCAGATGCATGTATTTTTTTTTTTAATTATCCTTTTTGAAAGTTCTTTTCCTTATTATCATAAGAAAAAGATTTTTCCTTTTTTTCCTTTTCTAAACATTAATAATTCTGAACATTAAATAAAATCAAAATTTATTTCGGTTATCTTGTGAGTATGTGTGTGTTTGTGTTTTTTCTCCAGCCAGTTTTCCAGCTACTGCCGGGTCTGGATGTGTGTGTATATACAAATGTAATCTGGAACAACTCAGGTCGATCATCCTGAGAAGTGTGGTTAATTGAAACGTAGCCACGAAAGAACATCTACATCACAATCTACCATAAAATCCATTTAAAAACAACTGCCTTTACAAAGACTCGAACCTTAAAATTCTAGACTTCCAAAATCAGCTGATTTTGTGATAAATAGTGTATATATACTATGTAATAAAAGGAATAGATTTCTGATTAATATTTAAGCGCTAAACTCTGTAACAGGTACATATTAGCTCAATGCCTGGACGTAAATCTCGGTATATATATAT
>JAAAKQ030468870.1:10997-22419 GCA_010016005.3 Zanna intricata | reverse complement strand
TGTGCTTCACCACACCAATATGGCTTTCTTAAGTTGTCTGTGTAATGTGAGGTTATTGTTATTTGCTTGTTTAGCAATCCTCTTGTTATAAATAGTGTTTTGTGAAAGTTAGTTTCATTTTTATTACAAAATCATATTTTCAAATTGTTTTGTTCTGTCTTGAATATATAATGGATATAATCCAAGAAAATATTAAAAATTGTTGTCTTTTTGAGCATACCAATATGACACGATGACAGGTAGCTTGTGGTTGTGATGTTTCACTAGGGGCAATGGATGCTATTTTAAGTAATTTAAAGAAATTGGTTCGTTTTCTCCTCGAAAGATAGATGTGGTGTAAAAGAAAAACTACTCTAACACAGGATTGTTTATTAGCGAGAAAAAGTTAACTTAATAAAAAATTATCTGCTGTGGATTTAAACTGAAAACTAGCAGCCAACAGATTTTAGAGTGCATTAGGCACATGATAATGGTTAGATGCTGACTTCTTGCTGCTGGTCAGAAAGCTCATTGGCCAACTAAAAAGCAGCTTTTAAACCAACAATATACAAAAAAAAAACTCTTGTGGGCCAAAGCACAAGCTAACTGGGTCAAAAAAGACTAGAAAAATGTTAGATTTTCTGACAAGTCAAATTTTTCCATTCAGAGAAAGAAAGGGTTCCATATGTTAGAAAAGCATCAGATGAAAATACATCACAAGCTCATATCCTACAATCAGTTTAATATTCTCAGAAAAAAATGTTTAGAATTATTTCACAGACCCTAGTTCATTACTTGCAGAAGATTGTATGTTGCAAGTGATTGATGTATCGAAATTCTGAAAGAGTTATGACACAACTTCAAAACAGTCCTATGGCAATGGAGTTCCAGCAAGATTTGGCCATGCCTTATTGCCACAAAAGTGGAAACATTTTTCAAAGAACAAAACATTAAAGTACTGTGGCCAGGCAACTCCGCAGACTTAAACCCCAATTAAAAATTTTTGGACAATAGTCAAAAAATAACTGAAAAATGAACTGTACAAAAAAAAATTGACAATAATTAAAACAATAATCTAGGTATAGGTTCATGATGAAATAATCAAAAAATGTGTAGTACTTTTATTGAAATGATGTCAAATTGTGTATGTGAAGTGATCAAGAATAAAGGACATTTTAATTATTCATACTCAAAAATTGTACTGGTGTGATTTTTTTTTTTTTAATAAAGTTACTTTTTATTAAATAACATCTGTGTTTGGATTATTTTGCAAGCTACTGTACGTTATTTTTATTCAATAGTTTTAGAATTTTTATGATAAAACATAATTAATATTGTTCTCTATAATGCAGCCATATATGCACGAACATTTATACAAATATTATATATGAAAAATAAATTGTGTTCATATCTCAAACATAATTATTCTTTGATTATTATTCTCTTATTGTTTCTTAAAAATACATTTATATTTGGTTGTGAGATAAAACATCCTAAGTAAAGGAGGAGTGGTTATCAAGTTGCAGTTAAATAATTCAGATTGATCAGATAATAGATAATGTCATACATTGCATTGTGTTTGAATATACTGTTGCATTGTCAGTAAAGACGCTAACATTTGGATATATTTTTACCTTGATGTGTATATCACATTCACATCTCAATAGCCTCAATTTTGTTTTCTGTCTGCCTTTCTCATTGTCCTTGTTTCAGCTCCATATAGCATCACACTCCAAATAAAATATTTCATTAATCTGTTCCTTAATTTAAGTTTAACCTTCAACACAGCAGTCTTCCCTTCTTATTAAATGGATCCTTACTTCTTGATATTCTTGTTTTAATCTTTACTGTGGAAGTCAGGTCATCAGTTATAACGCTTCCAAAATACTAAAATTTCTTATGCTCTAAAACTTCATTTTCTATCTTAATTTCAATCCTCTCTTCTTTTCCATCTAATATATCGTTTTCCCTTTTTGGTTGATCCTCGTACCCTGACTTTGCAAGTTTCATTTAAGTCTTCAAGCATTTCATTTAATTTACTTGGGTTCTGCTGGTACTCCTATGACGTCAACAAAATGTGTAAATTTTATTCTTCTCCCGATCTTTATTCCTTTTTTTCCATTCAGACAGCATTTAATTGTTTCTTCAGATATATACTAAATAGTATTGGTGACATACAGCATCCCTGCTTCATTCCCCTTCCAGTCCCTATTCTTCCTGTTATTCTGACTCCTTCCTTCACTTAATTCTCTTGTTGTAGAACAGCTTATATTAGATACCTGTCTTTCTATTCAGCTCCCTTCTTTTTCAAAATTAACAGTAATTTATCTCATATAATCATATGCCTTCTCTAATCGACAAATGCAACATACACTCTCCGCCATCTTTTTATTTATCTTTCACCTATAACTTAGTAGTCCTGTAGTGTACCTTGATCCAATACCTCTTCTAAACCCATGTTGTAATTCATCACTGCTGCCATCCAATTTATTGTACGAGTATGTCCTCTTATTTAGAATACCTAATAGTACCTTAGCTGCAAGTGAGTTTAGGGACTATTGTTCTATGTTATTCACACATCTTTGTATTTCTTTTCTGTTGGCGTCATTATTGTATCCTGGAAGTTGTCTGGCCATTTTTCTTCTTCCAAGTTGCATAGATCTAGTAGTAATAATTCTCCTGCTTCTGCTTTGAACTGTTTAATTGGTATTTCACCATATCCCTCAGCTTTTCCTTTTCTCATCGATTTGTCTTATTTATTTCATTTTTTTCCTTTTTGATTTTCATAAACTTTGTATTCTTTTTCCATTCCCATATTATTGCTCTTGGCTTTTCTCCTAACATATATAAATCCACAATGCATTCTTCCCCTCTCCTTTTTATTTCCTTCTTCTCATTAAGTGTTTCCCCATCCTTTGCCAGTGTCTGATACATTTTTCTTCCCTAATTTCTCTTTGAAAACTATTTCTGAAGCTTCTTTATTTATTAGCTCACATCTCCCTTTTTCAAAATTTTCTACTGCTGTACATTTTTTCTCAAGCCACTTTTCTTTAACTTTCTCAGTTTCCCTTCTTAGTTCATTATTCAACCTTTTGTATTTCCTTCTACCTTCTTTCTTCTGTTTGTACATTTTTCCACTTCCAGGTCTCTTTAGTCATATCTTTTCATTCATCTCTAGCATTTCATATGTAACCCACTATTCTGTTTTTAAACTTTATCCTATCTTTTGCTGTTTCCTTAATGATCTTCTTAATTTTCATCCGCTTATCATCTGCGTTACATGGTTTATCTTCCGTTTTCATTTTTCCCATCATTTTCCATTTTCTGTATTGTTTCCTGCTGCCTTTGCTTCTCCAAATCATAGTAACCTTTTCTCCTGTCACTCTAAATTTTCTTGAGACTAATGTTCACTTCTGCCATAACTACATTGTGATCTAAATTTACGTGTACCTGGATTTATTTTATTTATATAAGCCTTACGTACTTATTCATTCTTTAAATAATTTATAAATATTTGTTTATCATATATTCAATCAGATATTTTTCTCTGTTCATTCATGATATCTATCCATGTACATCTTTTGATTTTACAACAGTGTGTTTCCTAACACTGATTCCTTCTTCATACAGAATTCAACCACTTTTTCTCCTCTTTTATTTCTAATTCATAGACCATATTTTTCCATTGCCTTATTTTCCCTTCCCTCTCAAACCACAGCACGGTTCTCAAAAGTACTGTGATTTAACTGATCAATCTACCAGAGTGCATGCTAATTGGAGCTAGCGATGCATGAACTGCCAACCCAAAGGATATTGTTTGAGTTGATAAAATATGTTTTATTATACCATGCTATTCCTTTACATGCTGATAAAACATTTTTTTCTGTGTCTTCATCGTGTACTTTAAATGTTCAATGCTCTTCAGTTATATAATCAAGTACAAGTTCTAATATATTTATCACATTGTCATATTGTCATATACACTGTCAACAAATGACAGTGTAATGTAGTGTTATCTCTTGTGTAATTTTACAAAAAAAAAAAAAAAAAAAAAAAAAAAAAATATATATATATATATATACACCTTTTAAATGGCCGCATAGATGTATTAATTACAGTAGTCTTTTATTACTGTACAATACATAATGTCCTGAACTTTGAACTGATTTATTCTACTCTGTCCCATAGTTTCAGTTTCACAGGCTTAACTCTGCCCCCTTGTGACCTGTGTTATAACAAGATCATTCTGTGTCTACTGCTTTCTTTGTTTCCCTTTAATCTTGTTAACTTGATTTTACTTGAATAAAAGAAAACATTCTAAACTTTTATTTGTGTTATAGATGTAAATGTTACTATGTACTAAGGTTAAGCATAATGTATCCAACCAATTTGAAAATTAAAATTTATTTGAATCTTAGTTGAAAATGTCTAAATTTTAGGTATATACCATTTTAGTACTTAGAAATTTTGAAAGCATTATTGAAGTCGTAATACAGTTCTTGCAGTAAATTTAATGTCATAAAATTAGAAATTTAATGAAGAAAATTAATAATTAAATTTTATTAAATTATAGTGTTAATTTCCCTAATTAATAGTTTCAGCTTAATGCAAAAAAATACTTATTAATATACATTTAACATTCTATAAGGATTATACCATACTTGCTTTTGAATGATTGTGTATATTTTTTATAGGAAGATAACAGAAAAGCATCTCTTTCATCCTTAGTTGCAAGTAGCTCATATTTATGTCTCATTTAGTCCATATGATATATATATTTATCAGTTTAAGTTGCGGTTTTGACTTAAAACTATATAATTGTAGAATGAACTATTAAACTATGTAGATGTAGTAAAATTTCTTCTAATCACCTTTAATAGCAGTAATATGAATGACAATTTTGTTTTGGTATCAGTTTTATGAGATTATGGTAATTTTCTCTTATCTCAGCCAAAAGAACCAGATGCTTTCTTTATATCTTCCAGATATTCAGAGATCCAAACTATTGTAATAATATTTTAGGTGTAGTTCTGAGTTTTCAAATATTTCTATTTGTAAATAAATTTTGTTTTCCATTTTAATTGAGAACATAAGCAGTTAATAATTATTAAGATGACCTTTACAATTTTTTTCTTGTTTGTTTTTATTGAAGTGGTATGCCTCATAACCCTCTGGAAAGTAGGTTAAATTTAAACAAAAACTAATTTGATTGTTTGCTAAAGAATAAAGAAATAAAAAATCAATTGGTTTGTGATACTTGGAGATCCTAGCATAATTAATTATTTAAGATATAATAATGGGATTTTATTGAACTTATATATCTCTATGTTAAATTTACTGTTATGTTATTTGAGTGTGTACGTTTTGCTTAATGTGGTTCAGTTGCCAGAAACTGGATAAGATAATGTTATAATTGTTTGTTTTATGATATGTAATGAGGCAATTCAATCATTGATGAAAAAAAAAATCTTAACAAATAAGTAATATTTTCAGATCACATTTTTGTTTCAGAACAAAAATAATGTTTTGTAAATTTTGTGTTGCCGAAAGATGCATCTAAGACATCTTGCGTTCATAATATTACTGTTAGAAGCGATGATACGATACGGTCGTTTCTTCACATTGTAACAGTCCTTACCCATAAATAATAGACATATTATTCATCAATCCGTTTCATTGTATACAGCAGACAATTCATAACCAACACGTGCTTAATATAAGTATGGGCGTACCTGAATAAATAATATTATATTTTTAATATCTATTGGAATTTGTGAATTTCAAGCTACATTTGTTCGATATTTATTTTCCATCTATAGGTTTTTATTATTCATGCGTGTGCTTTTCATTAGCGGATAATCATGTATGGATGGTTAATGTTGACGGTATGTAAAGTATGAGGCTATTTATAATTTGTTTTATATACCGGTATCTAATGTAAGAAGCACTCGCATAACAAACCGCGTCATAGTCATGCTACACTGTGCTATTATAAACACTGCTGTTACATTAATAGAAATATAACCACGCGCTTGATAATATTGTTGCATACGGCGGCTTCCTAACATATTAATGTTTAGTTGAAAAAACGTAGTAATAATAATTATAAAACAGTATAGTTACTTTCTTATTTCTTTTATTTATTATTAGTAATCATTATTCGTCAGTGTGCACAGTCGGCGAGTGAGAAGCGAAGGAGTTTAGTCTAGCTGTCGTGGTGTAAGTGTATGTCCGTGTGTTGTCGTCTTCAGCGCCCTCACACTTCAGCTATTAAACTTCACAATCTTCGTACTTCACTGCTATCTATATCTTATATACCTACAATATTAACTAACGCATAGCTTGTCTATAATATACTAGTTGCACTAACTATATAACACAACGTTCCTTCATTCAGTCAGTTCTAGTTCCGTTGTGTTCGTGTACGCATCGTAATAATTACAGTTACCGTATCAAGTTTATATATCGTCACATGTTATTTATTTACTTATTATTAGCGCAGTGTTGCAAAGTGTTTCGTAAACTTATTCGTATTGGAATGTGTGTCCTGTGTTGTGATGTGAATTAATAAGCGTGTTGTGTTTATGACGGAAATTATAATTTAAAACAACCGGTACTAAATTCAGTTTTAGGTTAACTGTACGACAGTCACTTCTCTGCATTATACTACTATACATCACTACTTAATTAAAATTTTATTGGTTTTAATTTTACTTTTTAATTACAGTTCTATTGATTATCATCATTATTCGTTAAACATTTATTACATACTTATTTTAATGGGTCGTAAAAAAAAAAAGATTGGAACCTTTTATTGTTAATTTTATTGAATTAAAAACTTGTTTAAAATTGCGTTATTTATTTTAATCTTATTTCTTCCGCATTTGGTCGGAATATTTTTTTTTTTAATATATAAAAGAAATTAGATAAATAGATAATATTTTATTTTTCGTTTACGCTCGCCTCTTTACAAAATGAGAAATGACGGATTTAAATTGAAATCCTACCCTTCAGCACAGTTTAAAGCGGTACTTTTTTTTTTTTAGAGAGCGTTTGAATTTGGTTACTTTAAAAATTTCAAAATTGATTTCAATGAGTATTGAATTGAAAAAGTAACTTATTGAAATCGAATGTCGTGAGAAACTGATTTCTGTGATATAATTGTACAGTTTTTATTGAAAATACAAAAAATTGCCTTAATTTAAAATCGTCTTATAACATTAGGAGTAAGATAATCACTTCCCTTTGTTTGCGTACGTTTGTTGAAAGTTTTTTTTTTACGTTATTGAACATACTGAGTATGTTATATTTCTTGTTTGACTTTTTTTATATTATGATAAGAGTTTACAAATTCATTATACCCTTTGTGTGTGTGTTAAGAATAGAATCGCCTAGATAATAAAAGAATATAAATATATGTATACACACACACGGATACACAAACAATATTTCATAGTGAACGTTTATGTATATTTTCGTGCACATACTTAATACTTACACATTTCATACTTGGTAAGAACTGACCACTTCCCCGTAATCTACTCGAGTATTGCTTAATCATTAAATAAACTTTTATTTTGAATCTGGTTCAAACATAAGTTTAGCTAATAATACATAATCTTTTTTTTATTATTATTACGAGTATTTACTTTATTTTTATTTATCTAATTTACGGTTGAGAGAAGCAATTTGAGAATTATTAGGCGATAAAAATATTTTGTGTTGATTTGTGTGAACTGTACAGTAAGTTTTGATGTGTGATGTATAGCATTTTTTTTTTCAATTTCAAATTTTATTTAATAGTGTTTGAGCTTATATTTTACTTTTGTTCTATATAGTTTTCGTCGAATTAAAATGAATTAGTTAAAAAGAGTGACATTTAATGTTTTTATTAGAACTGTACTACTTGTTTTATTTTTTATCAGTTTATTTTTGTGGTAGGTGATTAACAACATATATTGTCATTATAGATAAGTGATAAGTTCATTTTATGTACTTTTGATGATATTGTGATAACAGAAAAAGGATTGTTTGTTTATTTTTTATTAACAAAGAATAAAATTACAATTTCTATCGTTGGAATGTCGTTATCTGCATTCTTTAAAAGAAGAAAAAGCTGGACTGAAATTACGGTAGGATTTTGTTATTTTTACTTATTAAACATTTTTATTGGTTAAGATGGCAAAAAAAAAAATATATTTTGTATTTCTGAATTTTTTTATAAGTACAAATAGTACTTGTAAAAGTATTAATGAAGGTAATAAAAGTATTACCTTCAGACATCAACAGTCGTCTTGAATTTTTTTTTGGTGAATAGTAATTGCTTTGCAATTTATTAAATGATATTAAATAATTGATGTACTTGTTTTTAATTTTCCTTTTGTTTTATTATTATTGGTGTAATTCTTTTGTTTATTTATATTCATTCTTGTTTATTTTTTATTTCATAATAATAAATTAAATTTGATTTTGTCGCTTTTCTTAATTAGATCCTTATGATTGTTTTTTTTTTATAATTTTAAAAACATTAAAGTGATTATTAAAAAAAAAGCTTTGCACATAAAAGCTTTAATAATCTTTTATAATTTTGAGTAATTCATCTGACACTAAGAAAATATTACCAGTATCAATTTAAAAAGAAGTAAAAGGTTAAGATTAAATAATGAATTTTTAATGAAAATCTTCTCCAAATGGGATATAATTTAATAAATTTTTTACATTAATATATTGTAAAAATTTTATTTTATCAATATTTTATCATTTATTTTCTTTGTCAACTGGCCCAATTATAGCTAATTCTTTTTTATGATGAGAAATGAAAACTAGCCCAGCTAATTTAATTGACTTAAAGTTAACTAATTTGCTTAACTTAAACTGTGATTTAATTTATGTAATAACTTATGGGTACAGTTATTTAGTCAAGACCTAAAACGTTAATCTCTGTCTATGCTAGTCTAATAACATTTTAAAAGACAAAATCAGATGACCAAGAAGTAGATAATGTGATTGATCTATTTTCTATTCCCCAGTTCTAGATCGGTTCTGTGGCACTCCTGAAAAATCTGTCCACAATCAAGTGTTGTGATAGCTTTTTAACTTCTTTTAATTTACAGTTTTATGTTAAAATATAAACTGTAATTTATTTCTTCGGGAGGATTTCAAATTTGTAATTCTTTTAATTCACCATATAAGTTTGAAGGCATGGACTTCATGTACTAAAGAGTTTAAGAAATGCCAAAACCTGGCAGAACGTTAATGTAATCTAAATCCAGAGTATCCTTTTATGCCTATCACATCTACATTTTTCAATTACCTACTCAAGTCATTGAAATCTTTGCTTTACAACCTTTTAGTTTTTTCTATATACTTTAGCTAATTCTTAATACACAGCCCGTCATACTTTTTTCCAACAGGATATTACTAAAATTCATTTTCTTTTGTCTTAAATTTTATTACTGAATTCAGTAATTTTGTTTTATCATCCTTTGATAATGATTTAAAGAAGTTTGATAAAATTAAAAAATGTCCAAAATATAATTAATATAGTTGTCATGTCCCCTTCTTGTGCTCTGCCCTTTTCTTATATTTGAATCCTTCTTTCCTAAATAGACACCATGGCAGACTATTACCATTACTTTATGTTAAATCTGACAGATAAACCATTGCCTTGTGATAGCAAATGAGAAAGGGAAGCTGATTCATTTTTAAGGTAAACAGAGACCAACTCTTTTTACAAATAAATTAAGTAAGCAAATAAACAATCAATTTTTGGTGGAACAAATGATTCCAGAGATTATTTTATATCAATCACGTGCACACACAGACAGACAGACACACACACACATATATATATATATATAGCTGCTCTTACTCAAAATAAAACATATACAAGACAAAGATTGTTGTCAATTATGTAAATATAATGAATTAACATATTCCACCCAAGGGAAAGTGGAACTCCATATGGAAGTTTTTAGGTAAAATATAGCTTATTATATTTATGATAAAATTATCAAAAGTATTATTAGAATAGTTAGTTGATCAGTATTTTGAGCAGCTGGTAATACAAACTGCAATTGCAATTCTAAAAATAGCAGAAATCTTACCGTAAAAATATCTTGATTAATATTTAAAAGTGTGAAATCATGATAAAAGTTAACAGAGATTATTTATTAGCCTAACTAAAAGTTAGGCTGTTCAATCATTTCTTAAGCACACGGTTTACATAATTATGCATTTTACGCTGTTGCTATGAATTAAATTTTGGATCAGTTCTAGTTACATTCTTACCAGTTTTCTAGTGACTAGCTATTTTTTAAATGTAAAATATACACAAACAATGATAAAAATAATAACTAATAGATTTTTACTACTTAGATGTTGGTAATAATATTATTTATATTTGATTTATTACATAAAGGTTATTTTTTTTTATAAGCTAGAAATTGTTCAATCCTGTTTATATATATAGTAAGAGATAAGAAACAGGATATATATACTAACATTCCCACCATGGCTTTGCCCACACTATATAGTTACTTGCATCACCCATCATGGTCAAGGAATGTTTAATTTGCATCGCTTGCCCTTCATGTCTGGACATCCTTATGTTCATTAAACTCATGCTTTTGAGAATAATAATGATAAATAAAAATTAAAGCCTGTTCAATTCATAAAAAAAAATCAGTGTATCTATTTTCTTGAGAGCAGCAGGTAGGTCCCAAACAAGAGCAACAGGACCCAAAACGTGAGTGATCTGTGGATTGCAGGTTTCAAACTAGCCTCCATCTAAAAAATGGTAGTTGTAGGATGTTTTGCCCAGTTTTAGTATTACCCAACAGACTCCATCTAGGAGGTGACTATATTTCGTTTGTCTTTTTCTTTTCTTTTTAAAGTAACCAGAAGCGCAGGTACAGCCAGTTGCATTGCACATACAGTAAAGGTGGCAGTGGCTTCACTATCGCACTGCTTAATTTAAATTCAAAAACTCCCAAAAATGGTTTTTAGATATTTATCTGAAGATTATGTACAAGCCTAAATCTGGTGAATATCTTGTTTAGTATATTCATAAATGAGGAAAATTTGCAATCATAGTTCAAAATATTTTTACCTTTCTTCACTCTTTTCAAAGGTGAATTTTAAAAATCTAGAAATTGCTTTTTAGATATCCACATGACAATTATATACACAAAAAATTAAGTTGATATCTTAATATGTTTCTGAGAAATTAAAAAAATAGTAGATTTCATTGTTACTCCATTTAACCCTTTAAATCGTAATTTCAAGAAATCCGTTCTAGTGTGAACTTACACCTTAAGAAGAATGTGCTTATAAATTTTTATCAATCTATCTTGAGTAGTGTGTTTGCTGGGTCAATTATGAATCGCTCAGAAAATGTTATATGTATACACATACGCCGCACACACACACACACACACACACA
>JAAAKQ030468870.1:0-10897 GCA_010016005.3 Zanna intricata | reverse complement strand
GCTGGGTCAATTATGAATCGCTCAGAAAATGTTATATGTATACACATACGCCGCACACACACACACACACACACACATGCATGCATGCACATTCGCTCCACACACATTTACCATATGGAATCATTACTGCATTATTTTATGGAATTTTATGTTTGCTCTCACATAATTTTTTTTTTTTTACGCATTCTTTGTTATCATTGATTTCTGTCACTTGTATTGTTTTGTGAATGTTACAGTTAGGTGTTGTTTAGAGTGTGTTTGTATTTTGAATGTATCCTTGTTATTATAGAATTTGAAAAAGTTTATCAATGATTAGCTTCAAATGATGGTCAGTGATTACCACATTGATATTATAAAATGAGTTTAAAATGCAATTTAAGGTATAAATTATTTTCCTCAATTTTTTTTTTTTTTTTTTTTTTGTGTGTGGTTACCATCTAAAGAATTTTTATTAGGAAAAAATACATTTAAGGTAATTTGTGCCTTATAGAAAACTAGATTTTGATGTAACACTTAAAAATTTTAAACTAAGCTTAGGAAAAGTGTAATAAGTAAATGCAATGCATATTAATTTATAAATTTGATATGAACCTCGTAAGATTGGCCAGTTAGTCAATGTTCAAAACGGAAGGCTTAAACGAAGGCTTCAAAATCAACTGGTGTTATCAGATTTGGAATCCTTACTAGGGTATGGTGCTTTTTGCCTTTCTGATTCATACATTTTATCTTTTTTTTATTATAAACACTCAAAAGTACACCTAAAATGATAAAATAAGCTGAGTTCTTTTCATCAAGACTCTCAGTAAGATTTTCATCTGACTCTCAGGATTGATTGCCCTAAATCTGGACAATACAAACTGCATCTCGCAGCAGTAACTTTGAAAAACAAACATAGCTTTAAAACATTATAGTTTGATTTTTTCTTCAAGTGGCTTTTAAGGAATAACTAATAAGACAAGCTTTTATTGCTTTCGTGATATAATATTATAACAATTTCTGTATTAATTTATTATAATCGCTAAATGTATTATCAGTAATAAATTTTCCAGATTGTTTAACATCTTTGCTCATTGCTAGACTGTTTTTGCAGTGTATTGTGTAACAAAGCTTTGTCTCTGTCATTCAGGGAGTTAAAAGATTATTATCAATAAAAGAATCTTCAATCTATGTAGTTAGTGAATTCAATTTTCAGAAATAAACATTCTCCCATTATTATGCTTGCTGACTAACCCTTTCAGTATTTCACCATTTTTCAAATGATTTAACAACATACCAGTTTTTATGTAACGCATGTTGCATACATGTGTTTTAGTAAATTTATTTGTGAAAGTAAAAATATTTCAAGGATAAATCTTTATGAATAAATTGAAAATGACAGTTTTTTTTTCAAGTAAAACCGTTTTATTTTTTAACCTTGTTTGTTTTTAATTAACTAGCTTGTCCAAAACCCTCACTATTTAAGTAAGAAAATGTAATCTTTTTGTTTGCATTTAATTACTAGTTTTTTTATCATTAAACAGCTCGGTAATTGGCTTTACTTGATTACTATTTCATTTTAGTTATGTATTAATTGTTCAAATATCCGTAAAATAAATATCAAAAACTATGGAATGTTTGAGTGCCATGTTTCATATTATAACTGAATAATTAACTCATTGTGAATTCTTCATTTGATATCTTTATTTATTATTATTATTTTGCTTAAAAACGTTTCTAATTTGAATTTTTTTTTTCATTAGTATACATTAACGTAACCATGTCATTTAATAAAGTTATAATAAATTTGTAGTTATCGCAAAATATTAATTTAATTTATTCGAAGGCATAAAATTAAATTATTTTCCTCAATTTTTTTTGTAGTTATTTTGTTTTTTTTTGTGTGGTTACCATTTAAAGAATTTTTATTAGGAAACAATACATTTAAGGTAATTTGTGCCTTACAGAAAACTAGATTTTGATTTAACTCTTAAAAATTTAAAACTAAGCTTAGGAAAAGTATAATAAGTAAATACAATGCATATTAATTTATAACTATATTCTCTTATAGGTAATTATTATAGCTGCTAAGGTTTAATTAATAATTATTAGTTTACTAGAGCAATCCTTTCTATACAAAACGCTATCTCTTGTATAATTTTCTATCCTTGCACTGCACCAAATCTTTTCATAAGTTTAATAAATATTGCTTTTTTTTTTTCTTTGCCTCCAGAACTACTGTAAGGTATTAATTACTTCAGAGGATGAATGTGGATGATATGTACGAATATGGTGAATGAAGTGTAGTCTTAAACAGTCTCAGGTCGACCAATCCTGAGAAGTGTGGTTAATTAAAACCCAACCACCTAAGAACACCAGTATCCACGATCAAGTATTCAAATCCGTATAAAAATAACTAACTTTACTAGGATTTGAACCATAGGACAATAAATATTGCTTAAAAAAATTTTAATTGTTATATAAAGTTGTAGGTACCACACTACATGCAATATTAGGACATTTCTGTCGGTTTGTGGTCACTAGTGAATGTTGTGTATTCATGTAAATAAAAAACAAAGTAATATGGAAAATTATATTAAAATTGATTCAGTGTCAACTATGTTTACAATTTTTATTTTATTAATTAACATAGTTCAGTATTAGTATAATTAGTTAAATTATATCCATGTAATATTAATGTTCTATCTTGTAAGCATTTTTGTGGTGACAACCATTTCATAAAATTACTTTATTAAGAATATTAACTTAATGTTAAGAATGCTAAATCTTAGTTTTAGAAAAACAACATTGGTTAAAATATCAAGTGAATAAATAGATATGTATGGATACTGGTGTGTGTATGTGTGTGTGACTTAGAATCATCATTGAAATGAAAAATGAAAAGTATTCTTATTATTAAAGCTGTTTATTTGCCTGATATATAACCATGGTCATAATGAAAGCGCCCATAAGTTGAAAATGAAAAAGCAGTATTTAAATTTTGTATAAATAACTAATATAATTAGTTATTATATAAGAACTGTTTATTGTAGTTAAACGGTTCTTGTCTACTAGGATTTTCCTTTTAATATGTAGTATTTTAGTTACTTTTCTTTCTTTGCTGTAATGATATTTAATATTTGCTAATTCTGTTTAAAAAAATTTATTTTATAGTACCTGAAGTAACATTATTTTATAAAATATATATATATATATATATATAAAATTTTTTTGAAATCTAAAAACTTTTTTTTGTTATTGCTGGATTATTAAATCTCTACTAATTATTGTATTAAATTTTTCTAGTCATGTCCTCAAAACTAATTTAATGCCAACCAATGTTATAGTGCATTTCATCACCTCAGTTGCCATAGCTAGCGTGTGGTTTCATTACCACATTCTAACTGTAAACTTAAAGTAAATAAAATAATTCTTACATAATACATTCAGTAACCTTCTATAGTGTGTATTATATTACATTGCATTTGCCATTCGATAGCCTCATATTTTATTCATTAATGTTGCTTTAAAGTTGATGGTGCTGTTGTATAGCTTGCAGATCATTAACACAGAAACATTCATGAAAAATTATGTTCAATTAAGAAAGAAACACAAGAACATTGTTTAAGCCAAAAAATAATTTAGCACTAAAATTTATTAATCATAACTTATTAAATAAAATTACAGTGTTTCTTCTATTAACTGGTGTTTGTTGACTTGTTACATTTTGCCTGTATTTTACTTAATATCAGTATGAAAAAAAAAAACATCTTAAGACTGCTGACTCTTGTTACCACCATATTCTATACTTACATATCAGATATATTTTATTACCATATCCAATAGTTAAAAATATGTGTAATGTTTTCAGTTCTTTTTTTTTTCTTCTAAGCACTTTTATTTAGTCTTGTAGTAGTATCTTACATTAACCACTATACATTTAGTTTTATTCTTTTTGCTTTTTCCATCTGTAAGTTGTCTAAATGTATGAAAAAAGCAGCCACAGTCAAGTCAAGACTCTGGAAACTTTACGACCAGATTTCCATAAAATTAAATACATTTCAATAATGCTAAACAGGGCCTATGTTGAGTTTTATGTTGAGGGCCTATGTTGAGATTTCCATAAAATTAAATATATTTCAATAATGCTAAACAGGGCCTATGTTGAGTTAAACAAAAGAGTTACTATAGATTCCAGTTTTGCTTGTTGAGCATCATTATTGATTGAAGATGAGGTAAAAGTACTTAGGTGATTTTGGCAAAAATAACTATGATAATGAAGAATATAAATGTAATTAAATATTTTGACATGCTGGCCTCCGTAGCCGAGTGGTAGTGTCTCGGCTTTTCATCCGGAGGTCCCGGGTTCGAATCTCAGTCAGGCATGGCATTTTTCACACACGCTACAATTCGTTCATATCATCCTCTGAAGATATAATCTAACGGTGATTCCGGAGGTGAAACAAAAAAAAAAAATGTTCAATGCAGGTGTGGCAGTATTTTTAAGTTGAACAACTGTGTGGAATATTAATTAATCAGGACACTAATAAATATATTAAGTCATTAATATTACTCTTTAGTATCATATTAATCAGTAGTATTCCATAAGGATAAATATTTGTAAATGATTTTCAGTGACGGTAGCTCCTGCAAATAGATTTTACAATTTTCTCAGCTGAAATAGCCCCTGGTATTTAACAGCGTTTTGCATTTCCAGTTTAAAAGAAGTAATAACTGCTTTTTCATATTTTAGTTTTAAATTTGCAGGTAAACCAACTTTTCCACATTTATTAAAAATACTATTAGTGCCAAAAATTTCTAGTCTCTGTTTTGTTTTGTAGTTCACAACAAATAATGCAAAAATTTTCTCAACTCTTAAAATTTAATAAAACTAACATTTACTAGAGCACTTAACATTTCACTGTACTAGAAAAGGATGATTACCACGTAATCTATTTATTCCTTGTACTAGTCAAATTTTGAATTTGCAAGAAGTGTAGCTCATTTAATGTTTCAGAGCCATGTGATGCTATTTTACAAGATATGCATCTGTCACTTTTTTTTTTATTAAATGAAGCTCTTATCACCCAGTATGGTGATTTCACATTGTCATACAACTTGATCTTTTGCTTATTCTTACTCTGTTATCCTCTGTTTATTATATTACATTTAGTTGTATGCATATATTTTATATAGCCTTAGGAAAATCTGTATTGAATTACAGCTCTGTGGCTTGTTTTTGATTGACTACATTTGCTCTGTTAAGGTATACCCTCATAATGTTTTCTATGATAATATTTTTAGAAACAGCTATCATGAGTATTATTTCTCAGAAAATCCTCATTTGACAAACTCAGTGAGTGTTCATGCTTTGTGTGTATTCTTACCCTGGATCTTTGAATTATCTTCTATATCAAGTATCCATCTCGGTTACATCTACTGCTTGACTATCATCTTCAGTTTACCACTTTTAAAAAAACACTAAATTTACTCATCAGACAAATTTTGCAGACTTTACCAGGTGAATCCAAACACAGCATTTGCACCGATGTGTTTAAACAAAATTATAATGTTGGCTGTTTTTATATATGCAGTAACCTTTTCATGTTAGTTTACTTTTCAACATTTTTTCATTATTATACATATCTTTTATAATTTTAATAGTTGTTATATTTCGTGTAATACAATGCACGACTATGCTTGAATGTTTCGTTTCATTTTAGCATAAAATTTAATAAATACTTTTTTGTTAGATTTTATTGACTATTAGATACAGATACTTACTTCCTTTCCTAAAACTATATTTAATGAGTGTTTTTTTTTTTTTTTGTAATTTAATTTGATAATTTTTATTTTAATTATTGGTAATTGTGATAAGATTGCTTACATGGCTGACTTTTTAATTAAGGAATTATGCATTTAAAGTGTTGCCAAGTAAATTTCTTGGAACACTACTATGTATTTGTCACTGAAAGTATTTCATTTATACTATTATTATTATTATTATTCAATTGTGGTATATCTTATTACGTTATTTATTTTTAATGTGTAAACGCTTGAAATGAAGTTTGCTAGTAATTGGTTATGTAGTATAAATCTTAAAGAATTTGTTTTATTTCAATAATATAATTTTACTTCCATCTTCAAATGTTTTAATTTATATAATCTGAGACGTACATGTTTTTTTTTTTTTTTTTTTTTTTTTTTTTTTAGACTTATGGTACAATTTTTATACTTCACTTATAATTTGCTTTTAACTTATTTCTGACCAAATAAGGCTTATCAAGTTGATTAATAAAAATTGAATAATATTCAACAAAATAATTTAACTAAAAATAATAATTAGTGATCTAATCTTTCACTTAAGTCCATTACTGACTCTTCTCTGGATTCATTTACAGTTATCAACGAGCATTTGTAGATAAAGAAAAAATTTAATTAATTCCTTTATTTTTCAAACCCATTCTCATTACGATTTCTAAAATGTTTGGTTATTCACGTGAACATAACTTTGATTTTCCCTCTACTTAGAAGTAGTATTTCGTCGTGTTTAAACAGGAAGGGATAAATTTGTTTGTTTTTTTATTATATCTGTTCTTGGAGGATTTTTGATAATATTCAAATGCAGTGTTATCACTTGTCTAAAAAATTCCATTGGCCTGCTAATGAAGTGACTTTATGAAATACAGTTTTATCTTTGAACAAAGAAGAAATCAAGGATAATGAAAGGGAAAGATCTAAGTGATAGAGGAACTGTGGGCTTGCAGCTGATTAGGGTAGTTAATTGTTTTGTCTAGAACCTTGGACATAAGGTCGAAGTAATAATTACTTTTATATTCTGAAATAGTTTTTTTTTTTTATATTTATGGGTAGATTATTATGTTTATTTAATATACGTTTTTTGGTTGAATAGCTTCATATATTTTCTGAATAAGTCTGTCAAAATATGTCTTGGTAATGATAGATTTTGTTTTTTTTTTCTTTACTGCATTTTGTTATTGGATTATGATTAATGTGTTGCCAGCTTTTTCTTTCTTCAGGAATTAGAGGTAATTAATTTCTTTGTTAATAGCATTCAGTTATCCATTTGAAGATATACTGCAGCCATTGTTAATTAACTTCAGTGATATATATAGATACCAGTTAAACAGTGCTTAGAGAATTGGGAATTTTTTGATTTTTATTCTTTTATATTCCTGTGTCAGTATTATATTCCTTCATTTTGTGCAGCATCGACTACAAATCATCAGAATAGATTACCAACAATAGTTTTCTGTTCAAAGGAGAACTGTACTCAGCTTACTTTAAATTCAGTTATCTATAAAAAATGGTTTATTAAACACTAATTTTGCCATTAGTTATAATTGCTTATTTTCCATTTGGAATCTTCACATGTTCTAACTGTTGTATAACCATCAGATGATAGTAGAATGTAATTTAGG
This sequence comes from Zanna intricata, assembly GCA_010016005.3. NCBI lineage: Eukaryota > Metazoa > Arthropoda > Insecta > Hemiptera > Fulgoridae > Zanna > Zanna intricata. Next base: position 3,479 of record JAAAKQ030468870.1, on the reverse strand, counting down.
CTTTTCTAGGATATAGTTGTTATTAGTTAAGAATTGTTTTAACAAGAATTCTTTTTGGTCGTTTAAAATCACTTTTTATGTGTTTACAGTTTACAAATTTCTTTTAACGTAAATTCAATAGTCTATAAAAAAGTTTTTTTCTACTTAAGGGAATATCTCTGTAATGACACTTGAATTTTTAATTATACCCAAGAAGGTACAGAACAAAATCCGTAGGTGTATTTTCACTATATAGCTTTCCTTACCCAAAAGAAATAAATAAAGGGGACTTTAGATTGAATCAATGAAAATTATGATTGTGTTGTTTATGATGATGCAATAACTTCATCTGCTCTACTGTTTTGTTTTTTTTACACCGTTAGTCTTGTACTGTTAAGTTTGAACTGAGATTTTTCTGTCATTATTAGTAAGCTGTGCTCGGTAATAGTTTAAAAATTATTTTAACACTTCAATTTTATTTTTTTATTAATACATGTTTGTGGATGAATATATTTATGTTTCGTGTATAGGTTGAGATTCATATAGTTATAACTCTAACATTAATAGTATGTTTTAATAAATAATTGAAATCATGTTCTAACAGATTTTATATTATAAAATGGTAATTAATTTAGATTTAAGTATTATGATTAAGTTTAGTAACTATAATATAATCTTATTTTATAAAAAGTGAAAAATTGATATTAGTAGAGCATATTTTTTCAGTATTATTTAATAATAGGTGGCTTAAAAAAAACTATCAGGAGTTTATTTCAAAATGATAATAATAATAATAATAATAATAATAATAGTAATTGTACCTGGAAATTGTTTCAAAATTGTTAACATTCATGATGTCAAAGTTTGTCCAGTGCAATGTCACATGCCTTTCCTATCAAACAATAATAACAGGTGTGCAAAATGTCCATTTGACATTTTCAGTACAAAATATTTTTATCATGAAACAATATAGAAATGTTAAATTCTGAAAGTTTTATGAAAATTAGCAACAGATGCGTTACATTACTTGATAAAACATATAGGCGTCCCCATGAATGTCATATTACTGTTAATGATATGTTTATTGTGGATTTCCATCTTCCAGGATAAATGACAAGTCATGTTTCTAGTGATCTAAAGAAAATTCATCTTGAGTTTATTGTTGTGAGAACTTACTACACAATGATCTGAAAATGTTTGCGTTTATTGATACATGTTTAAAAAATATTACCAGAACTTTATTGATGCATTCTAGTGATGGATTTCCATATATAAGATAATTTACCATCTCTGGAGCACTCATTATTGTTTTATTAATTTATCAAAATCTGATCTTTTTATTTGTGATAAAGACTGTTTAATACACTTCTTTTTTTTTAATGAACGTGTATTGTGAGAATTTTTTGAAGCTATGTATTGTGATTATTGATTTGTTTGATAAAATAGCTGGTATTAGTATTTATTAGCTTTCTCACTTTCTTTAATTATATAACATTTAAAAGTGAAATACTAATAAGATTATAAAATGATTGAAAAATAACTTATAGAAACTAAAACGTTCTAAATAATTTAAGTGCTTAAGGTTCATTTAGAAAATTTTTAAGTATTTAACAAATGCAAATTTGCTTTTGATTTATATAATTGGCTCCCTGAAACCAGATGTTATTTTTTTATAGATATTATTGTCATATATAGCTTTCATAATTAAGGAAGAAGAAAAAGAGGTCAAAGTATTATAAAAGTTCACTGAATTGATGGATTATCATCGTAGAGATTGTGTTAAAAAAAAATTAAGGGGTAAAATCTGGAGTTAGCTAAAAAGTGGAAGGAATTGATAAATCATGGGATTGAAAAATGTGAATAAAACTGGGAGGTTGATATAAGGTACTGAGAAAACCGATGAGAGATTAATGAAGTCAGCTTGTCATATCTTGATCAGTTCATAAAAACAAGACAAAAGGTATTGATTCAGCAGCTGAATCGAGAGGAAAAGTATATTTAAAAATTATTTCATAATTTAAAAAAAAGTACTATTTTAAGTAACTATTTTAAAAGTACTAATTTTAAAAGAAAGTATTTCATAATTTTAAAGTATTTAAATACAAATAATTTTTTTGTACTATATTGTAAGGATATAGAAATAAGTTTTTCTTATTTTAATAGTCAATTGCATTTCATTGTAAATATTTACATTTCAGTTTTACTGATTAAATACACTACTATTTTTATTTGTGATGTAGTGTTTATTTACATATCTTTATGAAGTTAGTGTTTTTAAAAAAGGTAATACCTTGTGAAGCTAAAATGACTATAATATTTTATTATATTTTGATACAACTAAATTAGTATATATTAGTATAGTGGTCGTAATAATTCTTAAAAAAAAATGATTTAATAATCTTGAGACATCTGAAAAAATTATATCCATTATAAAAATTAGTTTTCTCATAGTATTCTTATCAAATATATTGTAAATACTTTATTTAAAAAATATCACTTCACTTTTTGGTTAGCAATATTATTTAACTAAAACTATAGAATTTATTTAGGAAGTTTTATCTTTTAAAGAATTACATTTCAAAATTAATTAAAATTGATTTGTTAGTTTTTGATCCAGTTTGGCTGTGAATTTCCTGCCGGGTTTATAAAATAAACTCAAATATGTTAGATACCAGAATTCTTTAATATATGGGATACACTGTTATAAAGGAACTGTGAAATACATAAAGGACATTATTGAAAGATGTCTACCATGATCACAGATCATTCTCATTCATAACAAAATTCTAAGATCAAATCTCTCTCTCTCTATATATATATATATATATACACAATCTCTGTGGCCAATGTCTCAACCTTTCATCCAGAGGTCCTGACTTTGAATCATAGTCAGGCATGGAATTTTATACACTACAAAATTCCAAAGCTTTCAAGCTTTGTGACAAAATCATCAAGCAAAAAAAAAACTAATACCACCAATAATTTTAATGTTTTTTTTACGTGTTATTGATTTAGTGAACCAACTGATGATGCAGAATCCAATGAAAGTTGACAATTAGTATTAATTTTTTTTTTAAGTCTTTATCTGTTATTTGTGTTTTGGTGATTAGGTTGTTAATATTGATATTATATATATATATATATATATATATATATATACGCAAATTAAATTAATCTTTTTTATGATTCATACTATTTCTCTGTACTGTTAAATTATATTTAAATTTTATTAGATAAACCACCTAGTGCAGAATATTGAGATAGAGACATCTTAATTTTTTGTGAAAATACTTTTGTGGATCCAGCATCCTTAGTCAGATAGAAGTAATTCTGTTATTGCAATAATGAAAGTATTTTCATGAAAAAAATTAAGGTGAGGTTATTCTGCACTAGGTAGTATGTTTACGGCATAGGTTTATGTACGCCGGCCTCCGTGGCTGAGTGGTAGCGTCTCAGCCTTTCATCCGGAGGTCCCGGGTTCAAATCCTGGTCAGGCATGG
>JAAAKQ030468859.1:5367-17316 GCA_010016005.3 Zanna intricata | reverse complement strand
ATATATATATAAACTCAAGTATTTTAATATGACAGGTTAAAATGAAGTCAACATCATTACAAATAAGTTAATAAGTAGCTGAATAAAGAGTCAGTTAGTGATTCAGTGTAGACAGAGAGATGCCAGTGTCAATAACGTAAAGTTAATTAAGAAGAGCTCTTGCAAGAGCCTAGCATAAAAAAGGGACAGGATCGAGTAGTAGACCATTATGAAGAGCGCCATGCTGTCTGATCTGACCGTGGAATGACATGGCCTTACTCCTCTACCAAATACCATCAGTTAACGTGACAAGAAAATTATAAATAAATTCAGTAATGATAATAAATGTTACACATTTACACGTAATCACATATCAGAAAATTCATGTATTTAACATTAATATAATTATTTTTAATAAAAGTATTGATTAAAAAAAAATTTGGTTAGACTTTTACTAAAACTATTTATGAATTAAATGTTTCATTTTTATACCTCCGTTAACCTTTTATGAATTCGATTTTCTTCTGTTAATTTTTTGTCAGTACTTACTTTACCGGTTGGTTGTTCTACAATTAGAACTATCAATATTAAAATAAAAGATAATTAATTACATGCTCAACACAAATTATTTTGCTATGAACTTTTGTATCTTAAGGGATGGAAACTAAAAATATGTTTTTACCAATTCGTTTTATGTTTCTTCTGTAGCTATTTAGTTTTTATCGTACTATTATTTTATTTATATGAAGAGTGTATTAGCATTCGACTGCAACAGCATGCAGACTTAACAAAAAAGAAAAAACTACAAACAAATAAACACTATTTGATAATTATTTAATATTTAAATATAATTTTTTTAAAGTAATAAATACAGCCAAATTTAAAGAAAAGATATTAAAATTACATGTGTAATTCTACATAGGATCGACAATGCAAAATGGTAAAAATTGTACTGTCTTATAATACAATATTTGAGAACACAATAAATTTATAGTCTCATATATATATATATATATATGTAATAACAAAAATACATTTACAGCAATTGTTGTCGATATTTTAAGTGCAGTTGGACTAACGTATACCGACAGACATGTCTAAGTTATATGGTGTTAGAAAGACATGTAAAATGACTAGGAAGAAACTCATTAAAATTCCTTTTAAAAACTACACATATATTGTGTATTTAAAAAAGCCACAAATAAGATTTGTATCGAGAGAGAAAGAAAGAGACGGAGAAAGGTAGAGAGAGTACGAGCAAGCAGACAGCATCCACACCTGACCGGGCGGCTGCTTTGTCCCGGACACAATTTGCTGAGTCGAGGCGAGTTAGAGATTTACGGTCTTCCCGCCCCTGCCTCTTCACCGGTTCGCCCCTCATCTACAGCTTCTAAATTATTTCCCACTTTGCGTCTGTGAAGAAACGTTTACTTCTAACCAAATAACCCGCCAACATCACAGCTGTTCTTTCCTTTTCACAATCCATTTACAACAGCAACAACAGAAAAGCGATTAATCACCTTCAAATAAGCTAATAAACTGTAATCTAATAATTACATTCACCCGGCTATTAGTCCATTTATAACATAACCTAACCTTTAGAAAATTTAAACTTACGTTAGTTATACCTTGCGATTCAAAATAAACTTATTATACGTGAGATCAGCACCTTAAATCTTGTTTTATTCTTACAATAAAGGTTCTCGTGCTTCTATATTTTTCTTATTTTTATTTGGATACATAAAATACACTTAATTTAATTAAACAATAACTTTTAAAGAAATATTTAAAATTGAAATTGCTGTAGATGAATCGGTGAAAAAGTGTAATTGCACACTTACAAATTCCAAATCATATGTAGTAGTTTTACTGAAATGTAATTATTTTTCATATAGAAAAAATTAAATAAAAAACGTAATTCACCATGTACTACTATAAACATAGAATAGATAATTATATAATTATAATGATAAGAATATGTTCCAGCTGTTTTTAATATTTTTATAGCAGTACAAAGTCAAGAGTACTAATTACACAAATAAGGATAATTTGAAGACTTATTTATGAAAGTATAAAATTTACTTCTCTGTATTAATGGTCAACCAAATACTAAATTTTAATATTGGGACACTGTAAATATTTTATAGTTATTAAAAAATAATTTTTCTAACTTTGAATTTTAGCTGTAGAGTATTTATTTTTAAGTATGTAAGTTACTAGGTTAAAGATACGAAAGAGATGATAAAAATTTTTGATAAATATTTTAAATATTATATGACAATAATTTAATTCTATGATATGGGCTGTTCGGAAAAATGTATACACACTTCAAAACAGAACAGCTACTATATTATTGTTAGATTAATACAAAGGGGAAAAGTTACAACACAGACACAGCTTCTTTGTGATATTTCATTAAGTGCTCCCAACCACAAGCTTACAAACACTTCTGAGCACATTCCTGGTGACATCTTCCAGGGTAGCCACCTGGATTACTCACAAGCCATTTTAATTTCATGGTGTAATTCCACTAGCGACCTTGACTTCTTATTAAACAATACGTTTTTGTCGGTCTTTCACAAATTTTAGGAGGATTTAATCAGGCGAACGGGGACTTATTCAAGCGGGCCCCTTTGTTTCATCCAACTACGATACAATGTTATGCTAAGTAAGCGCTCACATCTTAATGAAAGTGCGGCAGAGAGCTCTTTTGTGAATAAAAAAATCGATCGTTACCTACCAAACAGCCCAAATAGATGATAATATTAATGTTTTCAGAAGCTCCAAGTAAGTCTGGCCAGTAACCGTACCCTGCAAAAATAACGGCCGAAATATTTCTCTTGATGAAATATTTCGCTTGATGAGTCTTGGAAAATTTACTTATCGCGCAAGCGAGCAATGCTTAGGTTCAATTCAATAGTCCTGCTTCCATTGGCGTTGCAATTCATAGATATTCTCGAATTTTCAATACCACTTCAAAATGTTTTATCGTTTCTCGAATGACAGCCGTGTTTACGCCATCGCTGCACTTTCTCAAATCTGCACCGCATCGATTAATACTAACGCGACGTGTCGCTCTTGCTGAATGATAGTACTACATATTGAACCCGTAGCTGATGCGAATTGGCTAAGCGTAGCACATGTATGACGTGCTTTTAAATTATGTATATGCATTTTTTTGAACAGCCCGGAATATAGATTTTTATTTTGTTTCTTATTTAAGAAAAAAAAAAAACCAGTAATTACACACAAAAATCAAATATTCCTAACTGTTTTGCAAATTCTCGTAAAGTATTTTTTTAAATTGTGATCTACAGTAAAAGTGTATTAGTGGTATTAAAAATAATAATAAAAAACAAAATTAATAATAATAACTTACCCGGAGTATTTCTTCAATAATAGAATTAGTTTGTTATGTCTGCTTCAATAAGAAACAATAATATTTTACTTCTAAATCATTTGGTCTAACAATCAACCAAAAAAGTTTCGTTTACAGTCACTGTTGGAATTACAGCATAATTAAGGAAGTAAATTAAACAGGTTTAATTTATGTACTAGAGATTATTAGTACAAACTTTTCACTAATTTTTTTATACAAACATCTCAGAGTAAATACACGTATTCATAACTAAAACAAATAAATTTATAAAATATATATTTTTTTTAATATAGAATAATGATCATAGCAAAGATTGTTTAGAATACTTAATAATAATAAATTATTGAAATAATAATTTTAACATCTTTTTCCAAATTAGTTAATCATACTGTATAAGTATTTTACTAGAACATGATAAAAGGAAAAACATAACTAAAATTGGAGTTTAATATATTATAACATAGATAATAATAAATAAAAATAATTTAGTGTATATGGACGATTAATTAATTAACGTAATAATTCTTTTTTTGTTTCAGGACAGGCAATACTGGGAGAAAATTGTCAAAGAGCGACATTGAGAGAAATAGAAGATTCGCAAGGATCCCATTAAAACTAATTAAAATAAATAAAGATAAACATCAAACTGAGGAAGAATGTGTTAGTGAACTTTGTAAATTATATAATATATATATATATATATATAAAATATAAAAATATATATATATAAAAACAGAAATTAAATTATTGCAACTATTATATGGTGACAATTTGGCATATAAGTCCGAAAGTAATCTGTTTTTATTTATAGTTGTGTAGAATTGTAGATTTATATAGTTCAATATATAATGATTAAGATAAACAAATATATTTATTATATTTATGTTAAAAAAGAAAGCAATCATTTATAAATGTAGCTAAATAAAATAGTCTTTATAAAAACCCGAAAAACAGCCTGTATTTTTTATCATACGGACGTTTTACTTCTGAAGAATGTATAATTATAATTTTATAAACAGGCCTAATTAAATAATTTCATTTGAAAATAAAGAATGAAGTTTTAATTTAAGGTAATTTAGTCCTAATTTCATGTTTTTATTACCATACAACCGCTTTTATCCGTGATAATATGGAGAATATGATTTCATATTGAAAAGAATGGTTAATAAAGGATAAACTCTGTGGAAGCTGGATTTTGTTATCATCTTTACCTTTTGATAAACTATAATCTGGAATTTAGATCTGGTTTTCAGTTGAATTTTTCTAGATTCTATTTGTTTCTATGAAAATTTTCCTTGTCTGTGAGCTTTACCATCTAAATGTTCTTTCTATAATTTCTTTCTTCTCTTTCATCCACTTTTGTCTCAAATGTTACTTATTCTTTCAAATTACTTCCTAATACACAAAAATTGTCCTAGATAATCCTCTCTTGCTTGATTTTTTCCTCTTATTATTTCGTACCGTATGTATGTATATAAATATAGTCATCATTAAGAATCTAACATCCATTCTTACAATTCTGCCAGAGTACTCGACTGGGATTTCTGACATAACTGAATATGACATTTTTGTCGTAATCGAACAAGTAAGTTTAAAAAACGATATTAACAGTATATTATAATATTACATATTATTATTCTTTAGAGAGGATATGACATCCTAATAATAATTAAATATGGAATTAGTAATAAATCTTTTAATTATAAGGAAAAAATTACTTTTGTTAACTTCTCCACTTTTATTCTTTTTTTTCGTTATAAGTAAATACTTAAAATTGTTCAGCCTTTACTCCTAACGTAGCTTCTAAAATGTCTTGGATGTAGTCTATGTAGTGTATAAAATATAAATGTTTGCTTTTTCATTTAAAAGAAAAAACATTTTTATAAACACAAATATTGAATACTCATTTAATTTATGCATAAATAAAATGAAAAAAAAAAAAAAACTCCTAGTAAAATTTAATCTACAATCGACTGAATACAAGTATACATATAAATTTCATTACAGTTGGTTTCTAATATCGTTTTTTCCTAAAAAAAAAAAAAAAAAAAAAAAAAAAAATCAGAAACTTATTTTAAGGACAACAGTAGACAAATGAATAAATAGCATGAAATTCGCATTACAATATAAGTAAGTAAACCTATACACGCAATACATTATTTTTGATTGATTTTGTTATAAGGATTTTGCTACATTAATGAAAGAAGTAATTATACTTTACTTAATGAGAAATAAAAGGAGAAAACGTTTTAAAGAGAAAACAATATTTTAATGGAAAAACCAACATTCTATTCTCCATTGACAAAGTATATTTTCCTTTAGGAAAGGAATCTGTATATCTTTTACTTGACACTTATGTCAGCATATCTTTTGCAACTAACATTATATTTTATATAGAATTTTTTTTTCTGTAGAAGAAAAATTTACAATCGGTTTCTTCTAATGAAACCATAAGAAAAAATAGAATGTGATATTTTAAGTAATTATTTATGTATTTTTAAATTAAAAATAGAAACTTTTCATTGTAAACTTTAAAACAATTTTAAACGTATTAGTGTATAACGATAAAAAAAACACAAAAGTAAAGTTAACAATATTAAGTTTATATATTATATAAACTCCTTTTAAATTAATCAAATTTCTGACAGAAATTGTAACGGGAAAATTGGAAAAATCAGTCACAACAATTTCAATACCTCGTTAAGTTACTGTTTTTTATCACAAATTTTAGAAAGGGAATTTTTTTCATACCGAATTAATTTTAAACCGAATTTTTTTTCATAACGAATATTAAATTTTAAATATACGAGGATTCTTTGACAATTTTAAAGTAAAGCAGACCATAAAAAGAATGAGTAACTATGTATAATTAATTACCTACAACATGCTATTATTATAAAATTTATCTGGTAATAATTTTTTTTTGCGTTTTTTAAACTGAAAAGTATAATCATAAAATATGTTTTAAAAAATGTAAACTGAAAATATTTATTATATACACTGCATTACTACTAATAATTTTTTTTTTCAAAACATATTTAACCGATTTGAAGAATAAACACTGAGATAGTTTGTAGAAAATTAATTTACATTATTTACAAATTACATCAAACTTAAGCATTTTTCAATTTTCATTAGGCTAATAATATTTTTTCATGAAATATTTCAGTTTACATTTTCGTAGATAGATATTTACTTCAGCCTTAAAAAATTTAGTTCCTTCCAAAATCAAAACTGATCAACGAATAATACATATAGTTTAAATCAAACCTTGTTGAAACAGATCTCGGCAGTAATCGTTATAGTTTGGAGATTACTGCGCATTTTATGAGCAACTCTGCCTATGCGATCAAAACTGTGGTTAATCGAAGGCAAAAATTACTTTTCATTCAATGCAAATATATTTTATTAAAATTAATCTATATAAGAATTTAAACATTTTTAAGTTAGAGCTAACAGTCATGAAACAAAGAGGAACGAAGAGAAAATGCATTATTTTTAGATTTCTGGTTTCGAAGAAAAAATATCACAATTTTTTAAAAAACAAGATTCAAAGCTGAAATTTAGAATAACATTTAGAAAATCTGGGTAAAAGATAATATAAAATAAACTGAAGAAAGCTTTAAACCGTCCTCCGTGGCTTGAGTGATAGCATCTCCATGGCGAGTTTGAATCTTGGTCGGGCATAGCATTTTAATGCGCTAAAAAATTCCATTTCCATATCTCACTCATAAGCTTTAAGTTTATGTGGCGATATAACCAAGAAAAAAAAGAGTTCATATCGTGCAAGATATCTCCAAAGGCTACCTATAACACAAATATCATGCTGCAGCTTCAAAAACGGAAAAATGCGTTTTAAATAATACTTGTATAATAAAAATTATAAAACTTAATAAATAGAAACTACTTTGGATTGAACCAACTTATTTTTAGGAATGTATTTATAAAATGGCTTTAAAACAAATATTTTCGTTAAAAATTATTTATTAGGAAAACTAAATATTATAGTTTAGTTAATAACTAATGCAGAAATCTTTTTACAGCATTAGAAATTACATATTCAGATACAGTAAAGTCAATAACATAATCATTTCAATAGTTAACGCACATAAAAGAACTACCATTAAGATGTGAAATCCCAAAGGATTAAACAAATAAAACGTAACTTTCTGGACCTAACAAAATTTACATTACACTAAAAAAAAGTAATAATAACAGACTTTTGAGTCATTATTAATTCTGTTTATGTCAAGGATTATAATAACTGTGTTATTAGATTAATAATTACAAAAAAAGTACCATTTCAGGATACATTTTTTTCCCTCCGGAACCACTGTTTGGTATTACATCAGAGAATGAAGATGAATGATGTGTAGCGTTTGTGAAAATGCCATGCCTGACCGGGATTCGAACCCGGGATCTCGGATGAAAGGCCGTGATTACCACTCGTGCCACGGAGGCCAGCATTTCATACAATTATACAATTATTATAATTGTATAATTTATTATACAATTTATTATAATTGAATTACATTTTTAACCATAATTCGATAAATGTCTTTTTGTTGAATAGTATTTGAAAATGTAATTTGCTAAATCAATGCGAATAATTGTTTACTGTAGTGAATATGTGTTCTATGAATTTATGTAAATAATGTGAACTATTTAACTGTAGTAAAATTAAATTTCGCTATAGTTACACCTTTTGTGTAGAGTACTCGTCCAGTTAATTCTGTTCAATTCGTTCAGTTTAATTCTGGTGGTCAAAAGCTGTTTAATATTAAAATATAAAGAATTAGTTTGCAATACAAGCTTTTTAATTATTCTAGTGAAACTATTCATATACAAAATATCAATGAAAACTTTTATTCTTAAAGTAGTTGTCAAACTAAACAAATAAAGAAGTACATTTAAAATTGATTTATCAGAAAAAATAAAAAATATCAAAATTGTAAGAATTTTTATTTTAACCTACCTTTGTATAAAGTGATCACTTCAGAAAATTTTCTAAAAATGAATGTTGGGGACATGAAGCTACGACTTTCACTTAATTTTACTCATCACCATCAAAACTTATTTTCAAATCCATTCTAAGATACCGTTCTAAAATTACTTTTTAAATTTTAATGCGTTTAATTTAAGAGTGGCCTTTCATTCGGAGGTCCCGGGTTTGAATCCCGGTCAGGCATGGCATTTTTACATGCTACAAAAATTGTCATTCATATCCTCTGTAGAAATACCTAAAGGTGGTCTTGGAGGTTAAAAAAATTTAAGAATGGTATTTTAAAAATCTATTTTACAATTATTTTATTTTCTACTGTTTAGTGTATTTAATATAAGAGTGTTTTTAAAAAGTTTTTTTATATATCTTTTATTTTGTACACGCTTGTGCAAAGGTTTGAGCGTATTTAGCGAAAGATCGGATCGGTACGTTTTACGGTGGGTGAGTCCAATCAAAACATGGGGCTAAACGATTTTATTTCCAGATAACCAAGATTCAGTCGATCAAGAGTGTACCCGATGTGATAAACAGTTAGTGCTCGACCTGTTGATACATACACCGTTTGAATCATAAAAATTGAACGTGCAGCTGCCGAGATATTACGGTGGCACCTCATCGCACCCTCTTCTCAATGTACACACGGCGCCCCGGGGGCACTTGAAAATATTATCATCCACTAGGAAAGGATAAGTCCTCGTCGAGGAAATCGAAAAAATTTTCAGAGTGCTAGGACCGACCGTTTTCGAGATATTTGCGATTTTTGTCCGAAAATTCGGATCCGGTTAAGAAGTACTAAATTTACGCAAAACTTCGATATATATATTTATATATATAAAATAAATTTTTATTCAAATATAACAAGTATACACCTGACTACCACGAAATATGTACTAACCAATCGGGTTTTTCCGCTAGTGATCGGTACATTCCGGTACTAAGCTAAGGGGACGCGCACACAGACACACAAGCAATTACTGTTTAGTAGGGTAGGATTACATTTTTTTATACAGTAGCATTTTGATGGAGTAAAGGCCTCTTAAAAGCTATTTATTGGTAAGAGAAGTTCAACTAAATATTTAGCTTTGGACGAATTACATTTTTTTTTACAATAAGCTCTTATTTATTCAGCATTTTTCTAAAAGAAAACAACGTTTATGATGTTTCACTAATAATATCATCAAAAATGAAATAAAATTCAAATGTTGAAGAATTTATTCTGCATAATTAGTAGAAAACATTGTAATTTCCTTTTATATAGGTGAATAATTACATTTCCATTTGTTATAAAAAAAAATTCACTATTTTACTCTAGATTCCCCTTCAGAAAACTTGATTTGTGTGAAAACTAATCAAAGCTAACTTAAGATAACGTTATCAATTATAATTTTGGAATCGGGAAATTACTTAAAATGGTTCGAAAATTTAGATTATTTTCTTTTCTTTGCTGCTGAAATTCTCCTTTATTTCCGAGAGATAACAAATTTAAAAAATAAACGTAAAATTTTGTGGGTGTTTCAGACTTTTTAAAAAACGTAGACAGCATTTAGAAAATGCAATAATATCCCAACATACAATATTATGATACTACTAAGTTTAATCAGAATAAAGTTAAATATAATTTATGGTTTATATAAATTTACATTATTATATTTATATAAGATAAAAGTTTTATGTAACTAGTGACGGTAACATAAAAGTATGCAATTTTTCAAAACTTTTTGGAAAAATTTACTTATGTTTTTATGACAGTAAATATTATTAGGTAACTGAAATAAATTAACAATTTAAAGTTACAAAAACTTAATAATATAAATTAATTTCTTCCTTGAAATAAATAAAATCGCTGTAACACGAATTATAACTAAATTATTAATCTACTGAGTAGATATTAATAATAATAATAATGAAATTATAAAAACCAGTTTCGTGATTTTAATATTGGTATAAGAAATATACAATTACATTTACATTAAGATTATATATGGATTACAATATACATTATTATTATCATCATTATTATTTATAAACTTGTTATAAATAACATATACAACTGTAATAATTATTGACTTATTTAAATTTAAATAATATTTAACTTATAATCTATAAAAAATTAAATAAAAAATAAAAATCTCTAAGAAATCAAATTATATCATTAGAAATAAAATAATAAGTAAAATTATATACAACGTACAGAATAAATATTTATATATTAAACAGAATTTATATTTAATTAAAGGTTTCAGATTAAAAATACTTCAAGGTACAAATTATTCAAATTACAGAAGGACATTAATATATGCCAAGTAAATAATCATAATCTTATAAAAAGAAAAAAAATTTTTTAAATAATGTAAATAAACAAGCTGTAAAAGAAGAAAAAAATAGAATTTACGATTTTATTTACTAGAAGTTGCAAGTAAAGCCGGTTTAATCAAAAGTATAAAATCAATGTCATTTAATTACTCTCGTTATAAAATTATACTTTTTACTCAATTAATGAAAATTATGCTAATTTAAATTTATTGTAATAATCCATCTGTTTTTATTTTGTGTAATTAAGATATAGGAAAATATTGATGGAAAAATTATTTCATATCCTGATAACAATTGAAGAACTTAATCAAAATTCTTCGAATTTTTTACTTTCATCAACTAATTTACTCTGATTTTATACACACACAAGCGCGTGCACTCGTGCATACATACGTTCGTTTATTCGAACACATAAAATATTCAAAAATTATAAATAAAAATTTCATTTACTGAAAAGATAAACTGCATAATTTCAAAGTGGCTTTCAGTACACTGCATTTATTTAAAAAATTCAATTAATTTAGATATTAAGTACTTATTTGTATGTTATTTTCGTTTATTGTCCTAACTCGCATAAAGATAACTGATTTTGGTATGTATAGATTACCTTCAAGTATCTTTCAACGATTACCTCATCCAAAGAATAAAAAAGATTATCGGGTATCCACGTATCCTTTAAATAAAAAAAAAATCTATTAAATAAAAATTCCTATCCTTTTAAATAAATAAAAAGCAAATAAAATTAAAAAAACCCAAAAAATATTTTCTTTTTTTAAATATATAATAAATTTCATTTAATTAAACTACCTATTTAATTTGTAAATATCTATTTGTGATATTATTTTAGGCAGAATCTTAAAAAAAAAACAAACCAGAAAATAATTTTAAGAAAACCATTTATTTGTAAAGCCATTTATGGTAAAAACCATTTATATATATATATATATATATATATATACATACAAAGATTTTCGAGTTACTGCTAGTGAAAGATTTCGCTTAGATTTCAGTTACCCTCGTTAAAATAAAGTTGGACTGAAACTTTTAGAACCCCTTAATTACGGGGGCAGAGCTAGTGATTTATTATGGTTTTGACCAGAAAAATTTAAAAAAAAAAGATTACAGAACCGTATTTAGGCAGTAATTTTTTTAGAAATCTGGGGTGAAAACCAATAAATGATAAAAAGCCGTTTTTTTTTTTAATTTTTGATGTACAATAACTTGGTTTTCACCACAGATTTCTAAAAAAAACTACTGTAGATACGGTTCTGGAATC
>JAAAKQ030468848.1:0-10561 GCA_010016005.3 Zanna intricata | reverse complement strand
AAGTAATAAATATAGTTTATGCAGTCCAAGAAGGGACAATGAGTTTAGAATTGAAAAATCATCGCCACTGAAGTAATTTAAATATTAGAACTTTTTACGAAATGAATAAAAAGAAAACAAAGATAAACCTTTTAAAAAGATATAAACAGAAAAATTCTTTTTTATTATCAGTATTCTATTAAATTTTATCATAATTACTTCTTGGTCACGTAAAAAGTAACTAGACTAAGAAAACAAAAATTTTGTGATCAAATTAGTTAAATTATACTAATGGTCACGTACATCGATTGATAATGTTAACTGTAAGGTGGATAGCCATGTCACGTTGATAAGCGGCTGCGGGCGGGGTCAGATCCTGGAATACGTGCGTGTGTTAGTGACTGCGACAAGCCTATTGGCACGACATACTACAGAATCGGACTACCTAATGTTATTGGCAACCACAGTTCTCTCAGAGAATTCTACATACCATAATAAATTGGTCATTTAGTTGAAAGCATTCGTAAATTTGTTATTAGAAATAGCATGTTTATGGTTAATTGCATAAATAAGTAATTAATCAACTAAATTAAAAAAAAAGAAGAAAGTTAGACTTTTAAGTTTAAATAATTCCAAAAAAGTTTAATAATTACTGAACCACTAATGGTTAGTGTTATCAAAATTATTAAAGAAAATATAAATTACTTCATAAAAGTTCAAAAATATAATTTTTTTATCACTTCATTAATAAAACTCTGAATCAACTGTTCTCTGAAGGAATACTTATAAAAATAAATATTTCTAATTAATTTTTTTTTTTTTTTAAATACGAAATTCTAATGTTTAGCACTCTGGAATTCATTTTGACCATTTTCGCTGGGTTTGTGTGTGTGCACGCGCGCACTCGCTTACGTAATCAACTTGATAATCAACAAACTAATCTAAAATTATTAAAATGTATTTTTATCAAATATATGTTTGTTTGTGCAACTTTGATCGACAATTGTTAAGAGAAAGACAAATTTATGAAAAAAAGAAAAAATTTATGAAAGACAAATTTTATCTCTTAAAAAATTTTTAATCCATATATACTATTTATCTTTTTTCTTCCGCAATGAGGGCGCTAATACAATTGTAGGATTTCTTCAAAATACAAAACAATGTAACGTAGGGTTCAACCGGGAATTATTTTAATGTCATAAACTACTTCTGTACTTTATACTTGCTATAATTAAAATCGTATTGTAGTGTATGTATCACAGATAGTTTTGATCACGAAGACTGTTTGATGTCAGACTTATAATCAGTTGATAATTGTATCGCTTTTAATATATTTTTATAAATTTAAATACGTAAATAAATATTGATAAAATTACAATATAACAAAGAATATGCTGAACAGTTACTGAAATAAAATTAAAAAGAGAAAGCTCTTCAGGCCGTTCATAAAAAATTAAACATTTAAAATCGATACGGATTTTGATTTTTAAACTGTTATTTTCAGCAAGTAGAGAAAAATAATAAAAAGTAAATATTAACACAAAATTAAAATTTAAAAAAAAATTAAAAGAACATTAACAAAAAAAATGTTATGTCGACACCATATGACTTCCTTATACACCTGTTAAATTGCATATACAAATTTTTTGCTGCACTTGATTTAAACTTATTTCATTTGAAAGTGAGAAGATAAATATAAAGAGAAAGAAAATGTTAAATGCAAAGAAAGAATAAACACATTAAGAAAAGATGATAAAAAATGGAAGAAAACGTTAAGACCAAGGAAACAATAAAAAAATTAAGAGAAGATGATGAATACAAAGAGAGCGAATATTTGAAAACTAGAGAACGTGCAAGAAGAATTATATCAAACCAAAGAGCGATTAAATAATTGGCAAAACAACAAAAATAATAAACGAATTGATTAACCCGATTTAGGAAACATATTATCCGACAATATCACAGGAATAATCAATTAAAAAATAAGAATTTTTTGCAAATTATGAAAGATCTGGCATGTATGCCCCAGTGGTTAACTATGTAGTTAACTTTAATGTAGATAAAATTAAACAAAAATTCCAGAATAATTAAATAAAATTAAACTAGAAAATTCAAATATAATACAATTATAAATTATAATTTTTAATTAATATTAAATAATCAGATGTTTCACCAGATCTATTGCATATAAACATAGGTAATAATGCTTATTGAATTACATAAATACATTTTTAAAAGTACATAAAATTCTATTCCACTAGTAACTTCTGATTTTTTTTTTAATTGTTATTATAGAATTATTATATATAGTAAATATTTTTTTTTAGAATCATCGTTTAATAATTGTTAATAAATCAATATACTCGTATTTCAATTAAAAAAAAAAGTTAATAAAAAAAACAGGAGATGAACTCTGATTCGAACTGATGTGCCTTCCCTTGTATGATACAAATATTACATTAATTAAATTATATTTAACTCTGGAACCAATGAAAACTAGTAGCATTTATTATATGTCGTTGAAAAGCTCTCGATGAGGGCTTATTAGTACAATTAAGAAAAAGTTCAAAACCCAAATGTTTTTTTTTTGGATTTGGGGCTTTTTGAGCACTGTTATAGTCGATTGCAATCAAAAAGGGAGGTACAAAATTAGATGTTACAACGTTCCTAATCCAAAATTTCAATATGCTACGACTAATCTTTTTTTAGTTATGCGAGATAAGTACGTACGTACAGACGTCACGACGAAACTAGTCAAAAAGGATATATCCGTTGAAATCTGAAAACCGAAATTTTTCACGATTACAAACTTCCCTCAAGTAAGTAAAAATAATAAATTAACAAATAAAAAAATTGCTAATGAAACAATACCAAGAAATATTTTATCTCAATTTATAGATAAACAATAATAATAAGTAAAAAAAAACAACTGTTGGCTACAAAATAATACAATATCCCTTTACAGTCCAAACCGAAAAATAATAGTCAGCTAAGTCCTCATTTGACCTCAACGCTCGTCATTGTCCTCTCATTTCTCTTCCCTAATATTTTTTAATATAAGATAAAAGTACATTTCGAGAAATATGGGTGGCATGGAATATTTAATAGAATATTTTTTTCCAATAAAAAAAGCATTTTTTAATTCACTTAAATTTTAAAAAGCAACTTTTGGTGTCCTGATAAATTTCTGCATCCTTTTTAGTGTTAAATTTTTAGTAATTCTGATTAATTTTAGTTTTTGGTTGACGTCTTTGCAATTTTCAATAAAATTATTAGGTAGGCTACTATTTTGAGAGCTACTTTAAATACATTGAGTTACCTAACTTAACACATTCGATTGGATGAGCTCCAAAAAAAAAAATGAACATTTTTTGGTAATAGACTTAAGTTTACATTCAGATTTTCTCTCCAGTGATTGTAAATATTATCGACGAGGAGCTGATTATATATTTTCTAGAATTTTTCGACTTAGACCTGCAGTTTCATTAAATTTTATATTCAACTTCAAGTCATTTAATGTTTATATCTTTATCCATGAACGTAACCCTATTATTTATAAAACAACCACCTGCAGTGGGCAGTTATAATAAACATCTATATTTACTTGTTTAAATAAAGTATGTAATATTTGGTTTAACAGTGATACCAAATGTTACATAGCCAAATATTACATATTATTATCTTCTTTTTTTTTTTACGTTTTGCAAATAAAATTTTTATAACTCTAATCGTATGATTAATATATTTGAAGTTATTTTAACTTCAGTACACCTATTTAAAAAACGTATAAATGAATGATTTTTCTAAATAAAATACCTATATAAAAGCTTTAGAGTATATTTTTGTTTTTTTAATAATTTTTCGATTGTTTTAACTCTACAGTTATTTGTATATTTTAATGAAAATTAGTTTTAATTAATTAAATTCATAAATAAAAACAAAACATTTATTGAATTAATATTATAAAATAAAATGAATACTAATGCATCTCTATGGAAATTATATTTCTATCTGTGTTTATGAATATAAAATAATAATAATAATATATAAAAATAACTGATGACTACAGAGTGATAGAATATTATGATAAAATATATTTTTTTATGAAAATGCACATTTTTGTGGTAAAAAACATTACGGACAAAAAAAATTTAATTAAACGATAAAATAATTCAACGATAACTTAAAAAGAAAAAACAATGCCTCCTCTTTACGTAATTTTTATTACTTATTTTAAAACAGAAAGATTACTGACCGAATGAATCAGATTATTTTTGTAATATTACCATTATAAATATTTTAATAAATAATGTAATATTTTATTAATATTGTTTAGGTGATATATTTATAATAATAATATTATTATTATTACTATTATTTTAATATTAACATTATTAATTTAAATATATCAATTTTTTCCATTAATAAAAATCAATGGTGACTAAGCATAAGACATGGTTTATGTTGCCGAGCATTTAGAAGTGACGAAAATGATTGTGATTACAAATTCAAGTTGTGCGATATATATATATATATGTTTGAACCTTAATCTCCCTGTGGGTTTGAATTGAAATGGCAGAAGTCTGTATGGAGAAGTGAAGGGGGTATTATTGACGGTAAAACAAGAGATGCCAGATAACAAATGAAGAAACTACGTGTGTGGTGATGACGCCATATAGAGAACATCGTATATCGCGACAGCCTCGCACGGCCTTCGAAAATTATTGCTTACTACATTACATTCTTGCTCTACCTACAAAAATGTTCATTGTTTCTACACGAGATAAAAAAATAACGTTACAAAGACTCCGTCGCTATTTCCCTACAGCATTAATCAATAAAAGAACTATGGTTTAGGTTAATTAATGCCGGTCGGTATAGAATTTTTTATTTCACGGTTCTTATAACCTAGTCTGTCAAAAAGATAAAAAAACCAAGACTTAAATTTATTTTGTTTTATTAAAAACACCAGTTTGTTTAGATTTCATTAAATGATGTTGATTTTTTAAAATTAAATCGAACATTATTTGATTGTTGGAGTGTAACGGACAATCATAAATTTGTTCTCAATGTGAATTCTTTATTTACGAAGTAAAATAAAATTTTGTTAAATAAATGATGTAGCAGTACACATTTTTCCCGACATTATCAGGAAATGGAAAAAAATTATTGGATTTTTTTTTTTAATATAAATTATGCCTAAATTATATGAACTTTTCTAAATAAAATAAAGAATTTTTTATTGTTTTAATTTTGTCTCAAATGTCCACTATTTTAAAATACAATAAATATTGCAATTTATCGTTTCGTTAATTTCGGAGGCAAATTAAGTGAACCAGGTATTACTCGAACATATACTACTAAATTTAGTAAAAGAAATTCTTATTCTATCTACCTTGCATACAACCATATGTCTTGATATCTGTTAACTGAAGAAGAATTTAAAAAATTCGTATGCAAATGAATTTTCCAGATAGAAAAAATCCGGAATGAATTTTCCGGATGATTCCGCGAAGCACTTCCAAGGAAATGATCTCTTGTTTCTTCGGTTATACTGACATGCAACAAGTTGATCTTCTGCAGATTTATACATGCAAAGACCTGTAAAAAATACTTTCCAGAATATTTTCAAGGCAGATTAAATGCTGGTAGCATGGCCATTATTAAAAAAAATAATTATTCATGCTAATAATATGTATTCATCACAAAAATTTATCTAGAGTAAAATTTATTTAATTTAACCTTTCGTTAATCGTCTTAATTTTCAAGATAACTGGTAACAGGCTACACTTACAATAAATTTTGTAAATGTTTTCTGAATTGAAAAGGTTATTTAAGGGTTCTTTATTTTTTTAACACCTTTGTATATAAATTATGTAATAATAATAATAAATACTGGAAAAAATAATAATTCTGCCTGACTAAAATATTAAAATCAGCTTACCGGACTAATCGCATAATCAATCCGTTGTTTCCCATAGGAATTTTTCAGTTTGTGCTATGAAGGTCGCCTTTTAAGATTTACAAACAACTACTAAACGGCGCTATTGAGATGTGACATTACTATGGTTGTAATTTTTTTTTATTGTTACAACAGAGGCAGCTCAGAAATCGGACGAGTAGTTTGTTTAAAAAAAAAAACAGTTTTGTGAAAAAATGGAAATTTCAAATAAAGGTTTTCGATGGATGATTTTTTTATGATTTTTAATAAGGCCCTAACTGAACAACAATGCCTTGAATCGCTTCTTTCAACTTTTGGTAATGAATTACCATAAGAAAAGACTATTCACAATTGGTTTGCGGAATTTCGTCACGATCAGTGTTTTCGTCACCGATGAATTTTGAGAAGGTCGACTAAAATCGGTTGTTCCAAAACACTTTGATGCTGTGCCCAGCATGATTGAATGGATCGGCTTGTGACTTGCTGTGAGATAGGTGCATACTTAAGAAATATTAAAGACTATAATACAATTAATTTTTAATGAATATTTATCTGTGGAAAAGATCTGTTCCCGATGGATTCCGCATAATTTGACTGAATCTCGTAAACAGGCTGTCAATTGATGTTAGGAAATGCTCAGTAAATTTGACCCAGGAAATGCAAAATCCGTATACAACATCTTAACAGGAGACGAATCTTGGAAATATTCGTTCGAGCCAGAAACTAAGCAATAATCCAC
Source organism: Zanna intricata (assembly GCA_010016005.3). NCBI lineage: Eukaryota > Metazoa > Arthropoda > Insecta > Hemiptera > Fulgoridae > Zanna > Zanna intricata. The sequence continues at coordinate 3,902 of JAAAKQ030468848.1, read as the reverse complement.
TGTCTGGGTGTTCTAAGATGAACCGAATACAACAAAATTGGTTCGTTATATTCTACATGTACCAACCGTTTGAAGAATCTAAAAACAGTTAATCTTGAATGGTATACAACAATTTGTTTGCCAATAATCATCAATGAATTCAGGAAAAGCAATCGAAAACGTCGCATCATTATTTATCATAGCAATGCTAGCTCTCACACAGCACGTCAAACAATTAATTATTGACGGAGAAAAACATTGAATTTACGTCTCATTGTCCGTATTCACCTGATACATGCTTAACGACTTCTTTTTGTTCCCGAGTGTCAAATAAAAAATGCGTGGGCAGCGATTTTCATCATCTCAATAATTTTTTGAATCTTTCAAAACCATTTCTTTGAGATACCAATTTTAGAGTGGAAAAAATTGTTTCGACCGCATGAAAAATTGTATAAATCTTAAAGACGAATATTTTGAGAAACAATAAAACGATTTTTACCAAAAAAGTGTTTTTTCTTCATTGTTTTTGTAAAATCGTAAAAGTTGGCCCTTATTATCTACCCCAGTCTTTTTTTATGGCGCATGAAAAGAACCTAAATTAAAATGAAACTAGTTACAGTTAATTTATCATAAATAGTTAATACAGTTGTAAAAATTACCATTTACAACATAAAATAGTTGTTATACAGTTAATTCTTGTGGTATAGTTCTGAAGTTGATAATAATCTGCATTTTGGTGAACTAGGTGAACTGTTTCCAACATTATATTGGCTTAGATAAGAAAGCAACGGGAAAACGCTTTGTTTTTCATTCTTTACTCTTCCTTTTAAACTTGAGATTCAGTCCTTGTAGTTCTGGCTACACCATTTTCAGGAGTGACTGTGGTTTGAGTTTTTTAAAGTTACCTGTAACCGATTGATATTGTTAAATGATTTGCTATTTAATCTTTTTTTACACCTAAGAAAGTTAGGTGCAAAAATAATGGTCTATCAATTACTGAACAAAAAAGAACAAAATTTTAGTTGCGAATTGGAAAAAGAATTGGAAAAGTTATGAATTTCTATTTTATGCTATTATTTTTAATGTTAAGTTTAAATTAAAATAGTGTTGAGTTTAACTTTTTTTTAAATAAGCTGGAAACAAAACCCAGGGACCTTTTGGTTTATCTATCTGTTGCTGTTCCACATGTTCCATAGTAATACATAAAAGTCTCTTAAATAAAATTCCATTATTTTTTCGTAAATATATTATTTAATTAGTTTGTCTCTTTATTATTTTTATTGTTGTTATTTCTTTTAAAAGTAAAAGTAATTAGATGAGTTTTATTTCTGTTGCCTTTTACTTATATTAACGTGATCATTTTTTTTACTGGAAAATTTATTTCTTTTTATTTCTTTGTAGTTTAATTGAAGAAATAAATACTAATGTTACGTTTTATTCGTTACTAGAATAGAATGAGTTACTGTATTCGGGTTATAACAAACTAACAGATTGAAATTAAAAAATGGTCGTTTGAGTCGAAACTAAAGTAACGTATTTAAGATTAATGCCATCCGTGTTTTGTCTACTTAATATATGTAGGAATAAAAAAAGAAGACAGTTTAATGAGAAACCACTGCAATAAAGCTAGCAGTTCCCATTTCAATTACTCCCCTCAGGACCATAACTCAAACCTTTGTGTGTTTGTTCTTGGCGGAAAGGTTCGTCGTTTTGTTCTCAATGTAGGTCTTCTCTTGCTCGTACAAATTCCTTTCTCATATAAAACGTTAATCTGCACATACACAGTCCAGTATACTACTCTAAATAGTTTTACCTCGCTACGAATGATTATTTGTGGATAAAAATAAGTACAAATATTATTTGTAGTTTTTTTCTAATTAATTAATATAGTTTTTAAATAAAAAATAAACAAAAGAAAATTAAGTAACATATTACTGCTGTCAATTATCAAAAACAAGTCCAATTATAAACATTCTTGAGAGATCGTTTATAGAAAAAAATCGGAAATTTTTTGTTATCTATCAATGTAAATTTTGTATCACAGCTTTTTAGCTCTCAAGTGTTTTAGTGATAAAAAAAATTTATTTTCTAATATTATTCTTCAAACAGATGGTGTCTAAACTTAAAAATGTACGATTAATATACAATTTCACTACTTTTAAAAAATTATTTTTTCTTAATTTCTGTATAAATTTTGTATACAAAAAAATGTGAAAATAAAAACTGAAATTAAATTATTAGAACATATTAGTAAATCAGTCATAACAGGGTGACGGGAAATTTCAACACTCATATCTGAAGTGTGGTGGAACTATACCGCGAAAAACATCGCCATACTGACAGCGCAGTTCATAAATATTCCATCCTGGCTATAAAAAGAAATGGTGAGATCTTTGCAAAAACAGCTTTATGAAATGAATACTTTCATATGATGAATCTAATAAAAAGGTTGACCATCAAATAAAATTGATGAACCAGTCATTTATATTCCAACACTAAGAATTGGCTTACAATAAGCAAATTGGGTAATAATGAATTTGACTGAATATATATATATATATATATATATATATATATATTGTCACGTGTTTGCGACTCAATCAGGATATTTGAGATTGACAGATGAAAATGTTTATAAAATTATAATATATTAGTTTAAGAACGTAAGTAAAACAAGACAAATCAATAATAATAACAATAACGTCACTGTGAAGGGAAAGAATTACGACCTGTAGACTCAAGGTACCATAGAAGCAATGAAAGAAGAGGACTTGAATAAGTACCTAAGATGCGATCAGACAATAAAATTGGAGCACAAGTCATTAAAGAAAAACTTAAGACAACGTACGAGAAGTGGTTAAAATTAATTTTAAGATCGGAACTTAATGGGAGAAATAAAGTAAAAGCAGTAAATACATGCAGTACCAGTGCTCGTGTGTACGTTAGGTGTAATAAAGTACAGTGAAACAGAGTTAGACTTGAACAGACTTTCTAGAAAAATATTTTACCAAGAAAAGTCACACTTTTTCCACTCGTCAAAAGAAATATTCAGCTCCCGAGAAAAGGAGTACACGATATTAAATATCTATACTACGGACAGAAAGAAAACTTAAGGGATTACTTCCACAAGAAGCAACACCCCTTTCTATCAAACCATGGTAGCGGAAGACTAACAAAAACTATACGCCACTAAACCTAGGTAACAGGACCAACAACATAGAACATAAGAAAGAAAGCAACGCAGATAAATTCTAGATTGGGGAAGGAAAGAGTTGCATGGCAGACATAGACTCCACCTAGTCTAGGAAGAACTCGTCAAAGCAGCTTCAAATATTTGGCTTTTGCTGGGAAAGTTATATTCAGAGAAGGAGGGGTTTATATGTACGAGTAGCATGCAGGATCAAGTAGTAGTAACAAGAAATTTTAAGATTTTTATTTTTAAACAAAATATCAACAGCAAATTTAGGCTATGTAAGCTATATAATGAAACAATAGAACATATAATCACTGGCTGTCCGATTCTAGCTCCGACGTACACCAGAAGGCACAACAACGTGGCAATCGTACACATAGAACTCTGCAACAGCTACAAGTTAGACTTTCAAAATAAACCCTAATTTACTTACAAATAAGCCTCCATTTTGGAGAACAACGTAAAAATTCTCTGGAACTAGGAATATAGGCAGAAAAATCCATCAACTGTAATAAGCCAGATAAAGTAGACAAAATGGAAAATGTAACTTACCTAATAGACGTAACCATCCCATCAAGTAGCAAGTTCAACGTTAAACACAATGAAAAACTGCAGAAATATACTGATCGTACTTTTGAAATTAAGGAAATATGGAATCAAAAAGAGGTTTATATAGTCCCCATAATTATATCTGCGATGGGAATATTACCATCTACTTTGTACAACAGTC
>JAAAKQ030468837.1:0-23889 GCA_010016005.3 Zanna intricata | reverse complement strand
AGAGTGTAAAGTGTTCTGCAGCTCAATGTGTAGTGGGAAGAAAAGCTGCAGAGGCTAGGGCCGTGGGGACGCCAACCGCCAAAGTCTTAAAGAATAAGACTCCCCGTCGGGGTAGGTATAAGTTGCCTGGTCCAGGACCCCATCGTGGATGCCCACTGTCCCTTCCTGTCATCCCCGGGTAACTTTATACTCCTTTAGACGTCATACGTTCCAAAGAATGGGACTCAGCTTAGGCAAGAGGACCAATCTGGCTTCTTTCCAGCAACGTGGAAAGTCCCCTTATCCGACACAGTGTTTAATGCATCCAAAAACAATCTGGATGGCACTCTGCGAGACACATATTCACTACACCCGGCATCCCATCCGGCCCCGGACTTTTCTTTAGCCGCCCTTTATAATTCATCAGTAGAGAAGTGGTCTTCCCCATTAAAGTCTAGCAGCATCCACTCGCTCTCCACAAAAATGAACAGAAATAAAACTGCTCTTTTAGTCTGAGTCCTTGGCAACCAGGGGTGCATCCTCCAAATCACTTCATAGCAATCTGGTATCTCTTACGGGACCATCGTCCAATTCATCTATCAGTTTCCTCCATGCATCGAACTTGAAATTCTTAATTTCAGCACATAATTTCCCTTTAGCAGCTCAATAAACCTCTGCAGCAACTTCTACCCTCTCAGGATACCTCTTCCTGGAACGCTGGACACCTCTCCTGGCTCTATTTGTCTCTTTCCTCCAAAAGTCAATTTCAGCGAACCACCAGTAGTTCTTTCTCTTTTGTATTCCGCCTGAACCAGATAACTTCTGGCACTCCTCCCTAATTTTTTTTTTCTAGATGGTCCACATCCATTGAATGCCTCAGATCCTCATCTTCAAGTACCGCCTCTATAATTCTCTCAATCTGTGTTTCGTTCGACCTACATCTATATGTCAGCATTGGACTACTCATACATTGACTCAGGATTGTAAAATTAATCACCGTGTTATCACTACAATAACCCACGTTGAGGACATCAATCAAGTACCTTCAGGGTGTCTCTTTCAGCTACCACAGTTATATCTAGCACCGAATCATCCCTACCCCTAGATTAGGGAGGAATAGCTGGGTCATGCATAATGACCATTCCTAACACACCAACATTGCTATGAGCTCAAAGTACCTCCTATTATCCTTGAAGCCTCTGTGTTCTAAGCTCTACAACCGCCAATATTGCCGGCTTTTCTAGTCTCTTTACATATCTCTCGAGATTGTTCAGAAATTTGTCAAACATGGCCTCCTCACAGTTCAGATAAATGTAAACGCTCAAAGTGAATTTGATCAACTCCACTGCCACGAAACCATCATGTTGGACTTCCAACATCTGTAACAGGCATCCTCTCTTTTTTCTGTTTAGCCTCTAGAATTACCGTCAGGTATTACTTCAGAGAATGAATGAGGATAACATATATGAATGTAAATGAAGTGTAGTTTTGTTTAGTCTCAGGTTGGGTTCCTGAGATGTGTGGTTAATTGAAACCCAATTACCAGAGAACACCAGTTTCCTCAATCTATTATTAAAATCCATATAAAAGTAACTGCCTTTACTAGAAATTGAACCTTAGAACTCTCCACTTCAAAATCAGCTGTTTTGCGATGACAGCTTTAACCACTAAACCAACCTGATGGGATAACAGGCATCTTTGCTTTTACACAACTCCATCCTACCGAGTGCCATGAAGGCTGGAGTTACATCCAACACATATGGGTTTATAGTCTCTCAGCTTCCTTCTGCAGGAGCATTACAGTGGCATTCTGTGTACTCCCGTAAGCTGGTCTCAGAGACGTCACCCTGATGTCAGTCTCAGTCCTCAGTTCTTTTTTAATGGCAGTAGCCTCCTCCTCCCTGGTTGTACACAGGTTTGGACTAGAATTTACTGAATTTTGAATGTCAGTAAAAGATGAATATCCTATCCTAATTAGTAAAGCTAAAGTTCAAAGAACTTTTATTCAATTTGTGAATTCTTAATTATGTGAAGCTGGGTGTTTGACCGTTTCTGTGATAAAATCTAAGTATCATGAGAAAACTAATGTGGAAAAGGAAATGAGGGTGGCTATGTTCAGTTTAATTCCATGATCTGAGGCTTATCCATCCCACTAATTGTTATAATTAGTTGAATTATACTTTTTTTGGATTAAAAATGGGTTTTAGTTATTTTTATCTAATCCTAACATAACCTTATTGGCTAATCTGTATTGTAAATATGTTAGAATTTGTGAAAATCTGGATTCAGCAAGTTTGCCAAGAATTGAAAAAGTTTGGGAACTGTGCCTAATGTAAAAGTAAGTAAAAATAGTACAGAAATTTTATGCATTACAAAACCAGAATTTTCTCTGTTCTTTACATTCAGATATGTGAAAAAAATAATGTGAATGCACTTCAAACCTCTTTTCTAATATACCTTTTATTTAACTTCAGGACTACTGTTCAGTATTGCTTCAGAGGATGAGATGAATGATAATCTTTGTAGAATGTGAAAATGCCATGCTCGACTGGGATTCAAACCAGGGATCTCTGGATGAAAGGCTGAGATGCTACCAATCGCACCACAGAGGCCAACTTCAAAATATACCTGGGAAGGAACTCATGTTCTGAGAACAATAGCAGCATTTTCAAGAATGAATTATGTTTGGTATCCATATATATATATTAAGGTTATGGCATCTTGTAGAAAAAGATGGGTAATTACTTGAATATTATTCATAAACTGATATGAAAGGAAGTAAAATAAACTTATCACTAGTTATTTTTATTTCTTTCCAGTTTAATATATATATTTTATTAAAAAAATAAAAACTAATAGTTTATAGAAGTAGCTTCACATCTACCTCTATTTATTAAAAACCTCAAGTATTAATACACAAACCTTTATTTAAGATATCTGTTTTCTTAAGCAGAGGTTCATAAAATATTTGTTGTTTACAGCAAGGTAGATGCAACTATCTATCTAAAGCAGCCTTCATTAGTATCAGTAGAATAGTTAGTAGTATCTCAGACAAGACCTATCTGCTTGTTGTTATACAATACATTTGACGTTGTACAAGTAATGACTAAACTAGTTCTGCTCCCTTCCTCACACTAATAGACTCAGTGACATTATCAATAATCACAAATTAAATTATGATAAAAGTGAACCAAAAATTTAATTTCATTCATAAATAACTGCTAAAGATATGTATTCCTAAATAATCTGATTTTTTTTTGGGGAGGGGGATGGACGAATAACATTGGAGCCCGGATTAAATAGGGATTTTTAATAAATAAATTTTGAAAAGTTAGAACCTAAAGCTAAATTAAAATAACTAATAAATAAGTAAAAAAAATAAATGAAATAAAAAAACTAGAAACTAATTGACTAAAAATTTACTACTAATATCACAGAACAAGGTAAAAAGCTAAAATGATCTAATAACTACATTAAAACTAAAATATTACCTAAAATCTAAAACTAAATCTAAAAAAAAAAAAGAAGATAAGTCACTAAAACTTAAAACTAATATCACAGAAATCTTATAACTAATATCATAGTTGCAAGTAACAATGTAAAAATAAAATAAAAATTTGTTTAAGATGTAAAACTAAATAAAATATAAAAATTCGACAGAATCCGTTAGGGTGTAAAGGGCCTCTTCACGGATAACAAAAGAAAGCAACGACTACATCTAAGTTAAATATCATTAAACACGCATATTCTGTGTAGGAATACGAGTACCTGATTCACCACTTGCTTACCGTTGCCTAGGATGTTGCGAAAGTTATTAGATAATTTAAATTTCTGATGTACGGCCGCAATCGAACAATATGTGGCGTACAGTTAAGCGGTAGTTGCATCTTGCGCAGAATTCTCTCCTGATATCAAGTACCCATGAGTGGCTCTCGTATGTCCTATCTGCAATCAGCAAAGGACTACTTTTAATTCTTCTTGACGTATGCGTCTGTGCGAGGAGTTCTATGACAACACAGTATTTTTAATATGGCGCAGTTTATTATCGACTGTGGCTGTCCAGTCGTTTTGCCACTTTGCACGAAGAGTGAGTTTTATATGATTGACAAAGTTGCATGTAGTAATAACACGTTTAATGAAACATGGTTGGCTACATGCGTTCTTAGCTGCGGAATCCGCACGTTCATTTCCCGGAATCCCCACATGCCTAGGGATCCAGCAGAAACTCACTTGTATGTTGCGATAGTCCAACTCGGCGATTGCGTTATATATTTCTATGACGACAGAATAAAAGTTTTCCAGGGCTTGGGGAGCACTGTACGAGTCATTACAAATGAGGATATTGCGGTACGTGGGGTAATATTTAATGATATTTAGAGATTTGTTTATGGCGTATATTTCAGCAGTAAATTACACTTGTGATGCCGGGTAGGCCAAACATATATGTCCAATCTTCGACAACAAATGCGCAATCTACGTTTTGTTTTGCTTCGATCCATCAATGTATACTATTGCATCTGCATTTGTCTTGGGCAGAATATGTTAAAAAATTTTCTGGAAGACAATAGGTGGCGTTGATTGTTTATTGTAAGTCGTTAGGTCAAATATGAATCTGATATAGTGTAAAAACTTATTTTGTATATAATAAATTGTATCACTTACTTAGATAGATACTCTGTAGCAACTGACTTCTTGACTTTATTTGCTGGACAAATAGTAATAGTTGGAAAAGGGAACATGTACAAAGGTAAGTGAGTGTCCTTTACGGCAATTACTGTAGGAATAGTACTATATTTTTGCCATAAGAAATTTCCCACTAAACATGAAAATACTACAGATGTCAGAAATACCAACAGCCACAAAGTCCTACAAAACAAAAAATGATCTTTAATTAAAGTTAGAATCAATCATTTTTTGCAAATAATTTGAGAAAAATGATTGTTTTTTTTATTTAACTGATTATTTTAATTAAAATGTTTGTAGATTACATTACTTAATTGATCACAATAATTTAACTAAATTCATTTTTGGTACAGATAACCTAAAATGTCTATAAAATAATTATTTTACAGACTTTGAAATTAATAAGTAACTTTTATATTTTTTATCCAACATTGCAAATACCTTTAAATTCCACAATAACAGCTCACTACTAAAAAAATATTACTGCAGTAAAGTTTGAGTATCAATAACACAGAAATAGGTCATCAGATGCAACAGCTTTTAGCCATTCAGTTTTACATTTGCAATGTAAAGGTTTTTTGAAATAATAGTAATTAATTTATTATAATTCAGTGTAACAAATAAATTATTCAGATTAATTTACAATGAATCATAAGTTGAAATAATTTTTTTTCTTTATTAGATAAAAATAGCAACTTAAAGTGGGCAAATTAAAACAAGAACAGACACTTTAAAAATCAAAACATTATTAACACAGCAAATACAAGAAACATGGTTTATGGATAAAAAATTTTTTGACTTGGAAGGTTTCAGAATTTATAAAGGTAAAAAAGGTGCAAGAATAATGAAGATCACTCCACTTCTAAGTACTGGTTTCATCATAAATAAAAATATTCTAAATTCTATTCTAAACTTTGAATCGTGTAATAAAAGAATTTCCTTATTTACATTTAAAAGTCCAAATAAAATTTATACACTAATTAATGCACATGCACCTATTAATAAAGAAAATAGTACAAACAAAGAAAAAATGGAACTATTTTAGGATAAACAAAATGATATTTTGCAAAATATTCCAGATGAACATTACATAATACTATTCTCTCTTCTTCTGTTTAGTCTCCAGAACTACGTCTTCTGAACTATTCATTTATGAATGAGGATGATATGTATGAATGTGAATAAAATGTAGTCTTGTACAACCTCAGGTAGACCACTCCTGAGAAGTGTGGTTAATTGAAACCCAACCACCAAAGAACACAGGTATCCACAATCTAATATTCAAATCCATATAAATGTAACTGTCTTTATTAGGATTTGAACCATAGAACTCTTGACTTTGAAATCAGCTGATTTGCAATGTCATGCTAACCACTAGACCAGCCTGGTGGGCTCAAATACATAATGCTCTTGGAAGATTTTAATTCACAGATTGGAAAGGAGAGGAAATTTAAGAAAGTAGTGGAAGAATATCCATGTTCAACAGAATCAATAAAAATAGGGAAAGAAATTTGCCAACCACATAATTTAAATTTAAAAATCCACAACTTTTAAGAAACTGTCACAAAAACGGAAAACATGGAGCCTGCCAAATCCTCATTTAGGAGAATTCAACTCGATCATTTAGCTAAAAAAGAATTTGGAAAAAATAAATTCAAAATGTTTAAGTATTAAAGGTGTTAATTCAGATTTTTATCATCATTTCAGGAAAATAGAATTTAAAGTAATTCCCAAAACAAAAAGGAAATCTAATATATTGTAGACTAAAATGATTAATCCTGAAAAATTAATACAAAATGTCGACCAATTTTCAAAATTAACAGAAGACTTAAGGCATAAAAGAAGGGAAAACATTAAATCCAAAATGATACAATAAGCGTTATGTACAATAAAGTGTTGCATCACGTAAAAGAGTTAAAAAAATGTGTTGTGGACATCAGAATGCAACAATGTTATAAGATAAAAAGCCTAAAAAAAAGTGGAATTCCACCAAAAATGAGGAAAGTAGGCCTAATTTCCTTAAGATCCAAAAAGAAGTTGGTAAAATGATAAAACAACTCAAGAAAAATGATGAGAAAGAACTTTTAAACCAAAACTTTAATAAAAATAATTCTCGCAACTTCTACCAAATATTTAAACAAAAATTAACCAAATATAAATCACCAAGTCTTCAGCTGGAAGACGAGGATGGTAAAAAACACAACTGCACAGATAACAGTAAAAATTTAGTCAAATATTTCCAAAATTTATTAAATGAAAAGAAGTTTTTAATTTCAAAATTAACAACCACAAAAAAGAAAACTCTAAAACCTTTGGATTTGGATTAAATTCAAAACTTAATTAATAATAAAGCTTCTGGGAAAAGTTAAATTATAGATAAATGTGAAAGAAGGTCAACATAAATGCAAAAGAAACATCCTCACCAAAATGTTTAATAAAATATGGAATAATGAAAATATTCTCCAAGACTGGAAGACTGCACTCATCCACCCACTTCATAAAAAAAGAACCCAAAACAGATCCAAATATCCAAATAACCACAGGGGAATTTCACTTTTAGAAGTTACACAAAACTCTATCTAAAGCTCTTCAATCATGTCGAACCTCAACTGGATCCACAACTGAGTGAATATCAGGGTAGATTTAGGAAAAATATATCTTGTGCAGAATAAATCTTTCATCTCAAAATATTAAGGAATATTGTAAACTTCAAAATAGAACACATGTTATAACTTTTATTATTTTTTAAAAAGCATATGATTCGATAGATAAAACATCGCTTTTTTCAACATTAACAGAATTAGGTTTAGATAACAAAACCGCAAACTTAATCAAAGTAATATTAACTAGCACATACTCTTAAATAAAATTCCTTTTTCCATCAAAATTGGCATAAAGCAAGGAGATGAAATTTCTCCACTACTTTTTAACTGTGCTCTTGAAAGATAATTACAGAATGGAACAAAAATAGTGGAATAAAAATGGGACTTAAAGGAATAAAGATTAACTGTCTAGCTTTTGCTGATGATATGCTATTATTAATTAAAAATTGGAAAGAAGCCAAACAATAAATTAAAGAATTAGAAAAACAAGCTGCTAAAATGAGACTATCACGTAAGTGGAAACAAAAATTTTGATTAATAATTAAAAAAACTGCCTGAATTTCCTTAGTATAAATGATAAAAAAATTTAGAAATTGGGTAATTTCAAATATCTCAGAGAACGGAACAATTGGAATTATTAATAAAAGAATGTTAACAGTTTAATAAAATGGAATTAGCTTTTCAACTAACAAAAAACACATTAACAGTCTTTATCATACAGCTCAAAATTTTGACACTGTAAAACTGTGACAGAACTGGAAGAACTTTATCTATCAGAAACCCTAAGATTGAGTAACAAACGTCTACTAGAAAATCTAAAAAAAAAAGAAAGGAAAATTATAAGAGAAATTTTAGGTCCTAAATTTCAAAATAATCAGGTAAAATTAATTCCAAATAACAAACTTATAAAATTTAAAAATTGTCAGACTTGATAAGGAAACAACAAATTAACAGTTAATTGACTAAACAAATGTTTTATTTCTTCCAAAGTATAAAAACTAAAGGCAAATGATTTGCAAAAGTTATTGTAGTTGGCAAATGAAATAAGATACACATTATACAGTCTCCAAGATGCCAAAGAAAAACAGACAACAAAAGAATAATGCCAGGGAAAAACAGAGAACAAAAGAATATTGCCCTTCTTTTGTATGCAATTTTTTTTTTTTTATTTTAAGCTCTCCAAAAACCTGAGAAATTCAGTGTCTTACTGTCCATCTAAAAAGTATGATAGCAATCTCTAATTTAAAAAGGTAAGGAAGAAATTTTTAATTTTGAAGAATGGTGATTTTCCATTACAGTAATCTTTCACAATTTACAAATTTTAACCATTAACTATTACATATGTAATGTAAAGACCATTCCCACCAGTTAGTAAGGGCAAAATAAAATTTTATCCAATGATACTCTCAAAATTAAATTTATAATAAAAAAAAATGTAATCTAGTTGAATCAAGCAAGTAGACTCTAGCCAGTAAAACATTTTACTTTTGCATATACAGTAACAGATAAACTCAATTTATGCAAGCTGATAATATTCAAGTAAGCTTCAATACTACTGCATATGTTTCAACCAATTCTACTGCTGCTTCAGAGTTGGTCCTGCTTTTTCATTCAAGTATCCCCACACATAAAAGCCACAGGAAAGCAAGTTTAAGGAATGAAATGACTATAAATCTTTGCTTAGTATATATTCCTCTGTAAATCTTTTAAAATACATCACACTGAGTAAGGAGAAAACACCATCCTGCATAAAAAACGAATTATTGATTCTTGACAAGTATAGTAGTGTCAGGATATGACATAAACGTTATATAAAAATTATAAAAAGCAGTAGAATAATTAGACATATTTTTGAGAGCATAATTCCAGCTAAATTACTAAAATACTATGTTTAACACCAAATTATCACCCATGAAATAAATATATATACACGTAATATAATTTTTTCAGCCACTCTGCAAAGTATAAAACCAAACAAACATTCTTACCTCTACTTTTTTCTGTTCATCAAAACACTTTTGGGCTTATCTTCGGTAATGTTTTTATTTTTATTTACATTTATATAAAATTATAAAAATTTCTTATTAATTAAAATATTATTTTTGTTTAAATTTATATAACAAATATTTGTTCTGTCAATATAAATTAAAACATGTTATCTGTTTGTTAATAGAGTACTGTATAATGGACTACAAGAAGTTTAATTTAAATAAATTAATAATATATATGGAATAAATTTCAACAAGAATTAATAAAAAATTAAATTATTTACAAAAACTCAACAGGACTAAACAAACCAGGATACAGATTTAAATTTTTGAATGCATTTTATGTATTGATGGACTAAAACAAAATATTCGAATTTTTTTCCACATTATTCATTTTCAAATATTTTAAATATTTTATGGTATTCTTTAAATAATTTTTCAATAGTGTATGGCAATTTGTCTGATCTATTCATTTTTAAGATTCGTCTTTTTTTTTTTCAGTAACACTGGTCTATAAATGTTTAGTTATACAATAAGTTTGGCTAGTTCTTTTTTTTTCTTTGTTGATCCAAATATGGCCTCAAGATTGTCTTAAGGGCTTTTTTTTTTGTAATTCTCACTCATAAAAATGAAAATCACTAAACAATTAATTTTCTCTTTTAAGAGTAAACACTTACAAAAAATTGTTTTGAGTCATGTTAATATTAATAATGAAATTTGAATGTCTGAAGATATTTAAAAATGAATCATCTTTACAAATAGTTCAGAGTATTATAATTTGGAGGAATGACCAATGTAACAATAACAGCAAGTATAATATCATACAATGACATGGATACTAAGCGTTTACTATGACTCGTTCCTTTATTAATGAAATCATAATTAATTTAGTCATTCAATCACAATCTTTATGGTGGATGAACTTAAACCAATGAATCAGCTTCATTTAGGCTCTTATGTTAATACAATCATGGTTCTACTCCTACTTTTCTGATACTTTTTGTATCTTTTGTATCTTTTTTGTATCTTTTTGTTTTTATTGTGCTTCATACATATTTTGTTTTTGTATATTGTTAGTAATTTATATCAAAATGCCTTGTATTACTTGTATAACAATTTTTTCATCCTAACATTTTTTCTCTGTGTATGGTGAATTAACTTTTAAATTTCAAAGAAGATAAGATTCCTCCTGTTAAAAAAAAATTATATGAAATCTATTTTGGGTTAAAATAGATTAGGACAAATCATGGGGCTTTCTTATTTGGAGTAGTTCTTCTGAAATTTTTTAAAGTGGCTATCGCTATCGACAAATGCCTTTTTTTGTTCCTAGATATGGAGCCTAAGATTCATTCAACAGACTGTTACCTTTTATCACAAAAATCAAAAGCATAATATATAAATACAAGAAATCTGTTGCATCTTTTAATCTTCCTTCATCCATATGACCTATTCCCAACAGTGAGGAATTACTTTTACCAGTTGCACCTGAAACATGAAATTTAGAAAAAAATGTTGACAATGCAATGAAGAAGGCAATGGTGATTTAGAATGTAATGAATAAGAAGTGAATTCAAAGTTCCAAGCTGTAAATACTGAACCTCACAAAATTACTCAAGCAAAATTTAATTACCATGTTTATGATGTTAATTGGTCTGAAATGTAGGCAGTGTTACTGGATTCAAGTTTAAAAAGCTAGAACTTCCTTGGAAATGATATTAAATATATTATTTCAGTGTTAGGCAGCAAGAATTTCAGTAGCAGTTCTTACAAGATAATATAGTACACTGCAATGATGTAAATTCTTTATTGTATTTATTAAGACATTCTACAGAATGGAGACTGTTTACACGTACCTGTAAAATGAGTCATCCTAAAGTGAGACATCCTGCTTGGATAAGGCACTTTCATATTTTGAATTCATACATTTTCATACAAATTTTTTTTGTCCAGCTAGAATGTGTTGCGGGCAATTTTTTTCACTGTGTGGCTAGCGTGTGTTCAAGTTCTGTCAGCAGTAAAATTACTTTTTTGATTTTTTTTTTGTACTTTTTTTAATCTTTTTGATTTTTTTTTGGCAATTTTAAGGTGATTTTGATCTTAGTGGTAATCTACACAGGAAAAATGTGCTCTTCTCAATGTACTTCTAAGAGAAGTATTAACTTATTTATTAGATCATAAGTATCATGAATCATCAGAAATAAATACTGAAAGTAACAGTTATATGAAATTTGAATTGCTCCCTCAGCTATAGAAAAAATACTTTCATTCGATTTAATCAACTGAAATGACAATATCACAAACATGGAATTATGTTACTAAGAAAATATGCATGTAAATGAGGTTGCATAAGTTCAAAGGGAATTTTTTTCACTTAGCAAGTTAGGGACATCTTAGCAAATTGAAGATGTTACTAAAAATGTGTTGTCATCATGAGCAAACCTGTATACAAAATTTCAGAGCGAATGGATAACCTTCAAAATTCAACTGAAAAGTCGAATTCCATTAATCTCATATACATAGTCCAAGAGCAAGTTAATATAAGAATGGTAAAAAACACTCTACTGGGAAAAACAATTGGCACATAAGGTGTGCCAATTCCTACTAGAGCCTGAAAAAGGTACATTCTAGATTCTGAATATAGGAGAAAACAAAAGAATAGTAGATGTTTGGTAAGATTATACATCATAATATGGCTGTATTAGTTAAAAAGTTTTCTTTAAATTTGTAGTAACTAAAAAATCTTGCTTTTCATCCAGTTATTATTGGAAAAAATGTTAAAAACTTCTTATTTTTCGGTACAATTTGTTTCACAGAACTTTGTTGTACTCTTCAATAAATAGATATTTTATTTGGTGGGTTGAAGGTTATCCAATATTTCAGTAGATTTTATACCATTACTGGGATGTGATAATACAAATCTATTTTCATGGCAGCTGTTTTGGCATAATAGTATCAAAATTTGTATTGGAAAATTTAAGGAAAATTCTTCACACCAATTAATGTTTTATCTTAAAAGAAAGATTGTCATTTCTTCTTTCACAAAAAAATTCTACAAATATGCTCTTAAATTTTATTGAACAAATAATGTAACTCAGATGAAACAAAAAGAGTTTATTCATTTTTTGGGAAGGTACCAATAATTACATCTAAAATATATCTGATCATACTTACCTTTCCCACGCATAAGAATTCTGTCGGTAAATGTATTTAACTCCGTGAATTGAACTACTGTTTGCATAATCTCTCAGTAATGACAATTTAAGCTGTGTTGACATGAAACTGAGGATCCTGATAACTAAAAACCAAGTTCATTGAAACAATCCTGTAAAAAACACTCACAAAATTATTTTGAAAATAATTTTTGTTTACATTTGACATCGTACTGCATTTATACATCGAATTAACCACACTAAAAATGCTACAATCAGTTAATATTACTTAAGTATAAATCTCCAAAAGTGT
This sequence comes from Zanna intricata, assembly GCA_010016005.3. Lineage (NCBI taxonomy): Eukaryota > Metazoa > Arthropoda > Insecta > Hemiptera > Fulgoridae > Zanna > Zanna intricata. The sequence goes on along the minus strand of JAAAKQ030468837.1, from coordinate 11,174 downwards.
GAAAATTTCACAAATTAATTTTATTTAATGTTCATAAATTTCAATAAAAAATTATTAAAAGAAAAATTATAGAATAAAAAATTAATACAAGTATAAAAAACAATTTCTAAATTTGTTAATTATGTTTTAATGAAGCTTTAGTTTGTTTTTATGCAGTTACAAAGTAGGAAGTACTATTTGTGGTCAAAAATTACATTTCATTTGTTAATGAAAATATTTATATACTTACTCCAACCAATTAATGTTCCGATGTTCCAATCCAATGTTCGCAATGTGAGTTCAAGTGAATTTTTTAGTGTTCAATTTGATGTATCAACAGCTGTGACAAATATTTCTCAGTTCTTATGTTTTATGGGATATGAATGCAATCAGGACAGATCAATCAAACAAAGTATGTTGTTTTACAAATCAATACCTGGTCATGCAGTACGACAATGTCTTTTGGATGTTTTTTATGAAGCTACTGGATAAAATGTATTTAAAATGTAAATTTTTATGAACATAGACTGGACAAAATGTATTGTAAGGGTGAAAATGCTAATGCGTTATTATTGCCCGGATCAAACATAAGTAATGCACTTAAAAGAATTAAAAACTAAAACTAGATTAAAATTAAAATATGACTAGAAACTTAAAAACTAATATCACTAAAACCTTACAACTAGTATCGCATATAACGGGAAAAGTAAAAAACTAAGACTAGATTAAATTAAAAATATTAATTAAAACTTAAAGCTAATACCACACATAAAGATATCACTGAAACTTAAAACTAATATCACATAAATCTTATAACTATCACAATCAGAATCTTAACAGTAAAATAAATTTATTTAATACGAAACACTAAAATATAAAAATTTAACCAAATTTAGGAGGGTGGGGGTGTAAAGGCCCCTTCTCAGATAACAGAATAAAAAAAAACACAAAAACATAAAAATAAAAGCATAAACAGACACATTAAAAACTTTTCAAATACAAAACCTATACATAGAAATATCAAAATTTATGTAAAAGACCAGCGTAACACAAAAATAAAAACATCCCATCTAATAATTAGGTGTGCTTAAGCATTATCATTGCTCAAGAATTGGTGTTTCTGGGTAATTTAAGTGAATGACATAGGGCCGCATAACAACGCAATCCACAGGTATATGGCACACAGTAAGGTGGCAGTTGCATCATACACATAGTGTGCATGCCCTGTTGACATCAGGAAATCGTGGGTGACTCTGGTGTATTCAAACATACAGGTTCTGTCATTAACAATACATGCTCATCCAGCGGTATAATTCTATTTCAATCCATCTGTTTATACCACTGCGTCTGGGTTTGTCTTGGAGAGAATATGGTGAAATAATTGTTGAAAGAAAATAGTGGTGTTGAATCGTGAGATCAAACATAAAATTTATGAATTGCTTCTCCATGGAGTATATGAACACGGATAAAATGGAAAAATAGAAGGTGCGTCAATATTTTTATTAGGTGCAGTAAACGTTGGATACAAATACCGACAGATGCAGTACAAAGTGGATGGTCCTTATACTTTCTTAAATTAGAATTCCCAAGGGCTATGTAAAAAGCCTGGTGATTTGGTTGATCTTTTAAGACAGGCAAAATAAGATGCTAAAAGCTGATCCATCTGTCCCAAAGTGATGGCTCACCGCAGTCAACAAGCAAGCTTATGACAGGACTTTATCTAAAGCCACCTGTGACAAGTTGAAGTACAGCATCCAGCATTTTAAGCACAGTATGACATGCTGAAGAGTATGTGACACAACAATCTAAATGGGAACGAGCAAAAGAATAATAAAAATGTATCATACATGACCAATCCGCTCCCCAATTTGTGTTATTAAGGAATAAAAGCATATCTAAAAATTTACTACATTTTGATTTTAATTCTTGTCTGATGGTCTGATGTGTTAACCCATTCTTTTGTGATGTGTCTGACCCACTATGTGTATATCAAAAAGTAATTTTACCTGGTCCATTCTTTGTTGTTTTTTTTTTTTTTTTTACCTCTGGAATCACTGTTGGGATTACATCAGAGGATGAAGATGAATGATTATAGGGTGTGAAAATGCCATGCCTCACCGGGATTCGAACCCAGGACCTCCACATAAAAAGCAGAGATGCTACCACTTGCACCACAGAGTCCATTATTTGTTTATGTTCAAAACAAACATAAGAACAGAAAAGATACAGATTTTTTAAGAGTAATTTAAAGTAGCAGCTAGAAAATAAGCGTCTGAGGTAAATTTTGAGATTTCAAACAATTAAAACCCTAACAATCTACTAATGTATCAAATAAATTAAAACATTTTCAAACATTCAAGGCATTTTGATAAATTTCAGAATATAATGTGACTGGTTCTTTAACAACAGGTGAAAATTTGCCTAAAACATTTCAAAAATAAGAAATAGTGGAATCAAGTGATTTATTACAAAATACACAATGAAAAATTTGTCACAGTGTGGTTTACTGGTATCAGTTCAGTTCCAAATCCACTGGGCTGGTCTAGTGGTTAACGCGACATCGCAAATCAGCTGATTTCGAAGTCGAGAGTTCTAAGGTTCAAATCCTAGTAAAGGTAAAAATTCTTATATGGATTTGAATACTAGATCATGTGTACCGGTGTTCATTGGTGGTTGGGTTTCAATTAACCACACTTCTCAGGTCTGGTCGACCTGAGATTGTACATGGTTACACTTCATTCACATCATCCTTTGAAGTAATACCTTACAATAGTTCCAGAGGCTAAACAGATAAAGAGAGAGTTCAGTTCCAAATATAATTCAATGCAAAGGCTTCCCAATATAATGGCACAAGGGTTCAGTAATCAATTTTCAATATGTAAATTAATATCTAATAAGTTTATAATCAAACTTATTAAATATAATTAAATTATATTAAATATAATATAATTATGTAAACTTTTTATGGGAAATGGGCTGGCCACTACTCCATAACTCTTGGCTGAGAACGCCTTGATATAATAAAGCAGCTGTTTAAAGCATTGGCTAAATTTAATCAGAATTTGGATCAGTAACTGTACATAAGCCAATCAATACTTAAACAAATATTAATTACAATTTCATCAAAATTACTTTTTATTATAATTCTCAAATAAAATTAAAAATTAGCAACAAAACACAAAAACACTTACAAATAAAGAGGGCAACCAAGCAGAAATTTCCAACTAACCTAAAAATATATATTCCCCTGACATTTATTTAGACAATATTTACCATCAAATCAATGAATAATTTCAACCCTGACATGTTGATAAGAAAATTTACTAGTATGACAAGTTTCATGATAGATTCTTATTTACTATTTTCTAAGGATAAATATGTCACAAATAATGATTTAACAAATAAATTATTTCAACCTTACACCAGTAGTATTTCAGTCTAAATTATAATCATCCACTAAATAATAAGGCTTAACAGTTTTAGTAATTCCAGAATATACACTTAATATCAGAAGTTGGCAATTTTTTATCCTCATTATTATGTTACCATTTTTAAATTCTTTTCTTATAAATTGAATTCAAGGTCTTCAAAAACACTTACTGTTCAGTACAACATAAAATTTACTGACATGTACTATGACCAAAATATAATAATACAATGACTAATACTAGTAATAAACATAGCAGACACCTGAGTATAAGGGAAAGGATATATTAGTTGAATAGAATATCAGAGATATTTTTAATAACTTTTACCACAAAAATCTGTTCTAAAATTTTTATATTATATTTCACATATGTTACAGATCTTTTAACTTAACTTATACACAAATTAAAATGTAACAAGATATACCCACAAAACAGTTTCATAATGTGGCTTAATGAAACTGCAGCAAACCATATTTAATTTATACTGTTCAGGCTAGCAACACCAGATGCTGCTTTATACTATGTAAATATTTATCCCGCAATAAATATTTGATTGTAACCTTATAATTAACAGTGAATGCTTTCATTTAGTAGATTTTCTCCACACCATCAACCTAGTCCTAACCATATTTGATAGATTATTAGCTTTTATCCAGTAATTAAACTATATTAAGGAAAATATATTTTATCAACAAACCTAAAATTATATTCCATGGCTTTGAAATTTCATTAATTATCTCATATCACCAAGAATAATATATTAATGCAATACCAGAGCAAAAATCTTTTTAATTTTAATATTTATAATTTAAATATGTACAATGAATGACGATCAACATTCCAGACAACCAAGCAGTTCTTACACAGTATTAAAAACCAGTAAATTGGCGGTTTATATTCATTCATCCTAATATTTTACAATGAAATTTCAAAAACTGCATACCAATTTTTTATAGTAATAAATATATATATATATATATATATATACATGCTAAACCTTATAGTTTTTAATCAGTAATTTACTTACCATTTTTATAGAAAGAAAATATTTAATTATAATAGTATTTGAACTAGTTTCCTCAAATTTTTATAGGGCTTTAACAGAAGCAAAATTTTATCTGTTATTATTTCAAGTTTATAGGAAATAATACTGCAATAACTGGCAAATAACACTACATAGATATGTTGAAAACTAAGTATTTATTATACAAACAATTATGGTTTTTATTTGAGCAATGATATTACAATTTTTGAACATTTTAAATTTATCACAAATATATCAAAAGATGCTGACCCACATTTAGAATAAAGTTTTAAAAAAATTATACTTAAACGTTATATAATAATTGCCAATAATCATGGTGGAGTGATAACATCTCAGCTTTTCATCCAAAGGGACCAGGTTTGAATCCTAGCGAGGCATGCCATTTTTTAAACACTACAAATTTTTTTTTTTATATTCCCATGTAGAACTTAAGTTGAAATTAAAATGTTAATGCTATTTAAAACTTCTCCAGGTTTGATTTTGTGAAATATACACGTGGACCAGCACAAAATAATTAGTAATTGGACCACATATTTTTTTTTTCTCAAGTATGATTAACAAGCCTCAATTATTTTATTAATGTACTTTGGTCAAAAATGAGATCTTCTTTTAATTTCGGTAATATTTTTGTGATCACATATGGTGGACATGTGTCCATTTGTACTAATGCTGTGACAACTGGAACTCAGTCTGAATATATAAAGTCAAGCCTGACTCTAACAAAAATGCAACTTTTACAAACTTTGTAGAATTAATATTCTATGTTATTTGAAATTGTGTTCAACTTTCTATACTTAATTTCCGTTATAAAAGCTCCCATACAACAATATTCAAATTATGACTTTATTTACAAAAATACAACTTTGTATGATATAAAATTTATACTTTTAACACGTAGCACCATATAAACATAGAATACGTTTTTGTACGGGGAACCTAGCCTTCCAATCAACCTCACACTGGCACATTAATGGACATAGTATAAATGTGATCAAATTGGTCTTCATCATGTAGTTTGTTTGCAAATAATGTCAATTTGTTATTGGAGCTTCTGCTTCATTCATATTATTACCAGCTGGCCTCCATGGCGTGAGTGGTAGTGTCTCGGCCTTTCATCCGGAGGTCCCAAGTTCGAATCCCGGTCAGGAATGGCATTTTTCACACGCACTACAATTGATTCATCTCATCCTCTGAAGATATAATAATGGTGGTTCCGGAGGTAAAAAAAAAAATTATTACCGAATCCAATGATACAAAAACTTTTAATCAGAGGAAGTAATAAAATATTTGGGCTGTAATTATAGAGATGCTCATAATGATGTTCAAAACGGCAACATACTTAGCATGAATTAAAATATAGAATAAGCTTCTCTTCTATAATTACAAAATAAATTATTTTCTTACCTCATTTTAAAAAGTCTTTCAACTTGTTGTGATTACAATTTAAAATAAATTACCTGCAAATTACTCAAAAAAGCTAACTTCCAAAAAAAAATTCAAATTCATAAAAAATAAATTATTACAATGCAATTGAATGAAAGGATGAACAACACAAAAAATATTTTCAACTGACAGCATTCCTAGCAAATCCTACTGTATAGAAACGTTGAGTTGGATAACAATAGTTACCTATTGCCCCTCATCTAGGACAATATTATCTGTCACATTCAACATGCTAATAGAATGACAGAAATTAATCCATTAAGGAGAATATTCCAACCACTGGGGACCATTCCAAATAAGACCATATACCACATGATTCTGTATTAAGTGGCATAACATTAAATTAGTTAAATGCTAACCCACTAGACTGGTGTAATGGTAAATGCGACAGAGCAAATCAGCTGATTTCGAAGTTGAGAATGCTAAGGTTCAAATCCTAGTAAAGGTAGTTAATTTTATACAGATTTTAATACTAGATCATTGATACCAGTGTTCTTTGGTGGCTCTTTTCTCCACCTCTGGACTGGACCTACAATGAAGTATAATACAGCCTGGGGTTTGGCCATTCAAACGGGCCTCCTTGTCTGGTACGACAGGACGGCCCATCGATTTGGATCATTTAGTATGCCTGCCTCTAACTGCGTGGGTAGAACACTGGAGCTTATTAAGGGTTCACCTCAAATGCGATTCCTTCAATGAGGGAGGCGCACCAGACTCAGTTTTTTGTTTAACATAGCAGGAAGTATACCGCTAACACCGGCATTGGCATAGGCAGGGGATTGATGTTCACAGCACACCAGAAAGATAAGATGGCATCGAGCACAGGAATATATTCCGACATAGTCCAGACAGAAAAGAAACAGATACACAGGAAATAACATAGAAAAATAATACATCTACAGGAAATAACATGGAAGAAACAATACATACATAGGAATAGCCTACAAAATATACAGGAAATGACAAATAAAGATAATACACATGCAGGAATAACATACAAAAACAATAAGAGCAACAAATACAGAAACATAAACCAAAGATAGCATGACTTAAAAGGCATCACTCCTACTTTGGTGGTTGGGTTTCAATAAACCACACTTCTCAGGAGTGGTCGACCTGAGATTGTACAAGACTACACTTCATTTACACTAATACATATCATCCTCAGAAGTAAACTTACGTTAATTTTGGAGGCTAAACAGAAAAAGAAAGAGAATCAGTTAAATGCTAGTAATCATTTTCATAAATTTACATGTATTTAAATAATTATGAACATATATATATATATACTTTGCTATTTTTTGAATGCATACTTATTTATATTATATTTTTATTTTGCATACTACATTAGCCTAACAATGATGGACAAAAAGATAATGTTGGCCATAAATTTTTGTAAGTAAAAAGCAAAAGCCTGAAGCATTTTGAACCAAGAATCTTGTAGATAAAAATAAGACACTTCCACAGCTGGTATAACATCACATGTCTGTTGCTGGTTCCTCCTTGAATCATTAAAAAATAATTTTCTGTTAACTTTTATTTGCTCATAAGAAGATTCTACAATGGTTTAGCAATCATTTGCTTTAAAAACAACTATGAGTGGAATATCATTAATCAGTAAAGACTAAATTCATTATATACTGAAATTGGATGAATCTTTTCTTTTAAACTACCTTTCTTGCACTGTTAATCTGGAATTTATTTGTATCATTTATTTACTGAAATTTTTAACAATAAGCCACATTACATTAAGTCCAAATTTTATTCTAATTTCTATTCCATTACAACTTGGCAATTTAATCAGAAAATATTGTGATTGAAACTATCTGATGGCAGTTCTTTGCTTCGCTTGAGCTTATTTTTCAAACCTCCACTTAGCAATTTTACAAAAAAAGATGTTCATGTTTATGTTGAATTCATATATTAGAGAAATCATACAACACATATGAATTTTAAATAACAAACAATGCTCTTATAAGTTTTTGGCACAGCAAGCAAAAAAGTTTCACAAGGTTGAAATCATAAAAATCTGTGATTATTATAAACAATTTTTAATGTACATAGTTTTTTCTTAAGCCTTTTGAACAACCAATCTACTTTTTTATGTACAATCTATATAAAACAAAATGAATACACAAAAAATGTCATAAAATGCAATAAAAATAACCTTTTCACATGTCAAATTTTATGGTGCAACAGGTCAAGTCAAGCGTATTTATCTGGTAACAATCTACAGTCTAAAGATAGAACATCTACCTCTTAACAATACTACAAAAAACAGAATTATTGTTATTATTTTCAGGAAATAAACACACTCAGGGCAAGTCTTTTATTGAGGACATGCAAGGTTTGGTTTTGGCACCCTCCTTCAACAACCCAACCAAAAAACTAATTTCTACTTTTTTAATTTAATTTTTATTATTTACATAAAAAATTAATTTAGTAAATTAAATGTACTGAACATCCAAATTAATCCGAACACAGATTTTATTTGATAGAAAAAAACTTTATTTGAAGAAAAAAGTCATACCTTCACAATAATAAGTTCTCCTTTACTCTTAATCACTTCATGCACACAATTTGGCATAGATTCAATATGTGTAACAGCAAATTTTGTTTTTATTTCTTCATCAGTAAATCAAACAGATATTACTGTTTTAACAAGGTCAATTTTTGTGGTACAATTCATTTTGACAGTAGTCATACTATCCAAAGACTTTCAATTGGATTTAAGTCTGGGAAATGACAGCAATTTAATATTCTGTTCTTTGAAAATGTTTTCCACTTTTTAAAAAAAAAAAATCTTGTTGGAACACTCCACTGCCTTGTGAAAATTTGTTTTGAAGTTGTACAACAATCCTTTCCATCAGAATTTTGATATATCTATCACTTTTCAACAAACCATCTATTAGAAGTAATGAACAATGCCTTAAAATGTGAATCAACCCTCAAAACACTTTTTCTGCACTTGAATATTTTTTTAACTGACTGTTGGAAATGAGAAGTTGGTGTATTCTTTTCATTTGACATATGGAACCATTTGCTACTGCTGAACATATAAATGTGACTAGTCAGAAAACGAACATTTTTTAGTCTGGTTAGCTTTATGCTTTGGCATACAAAAGGCATTTTTGGCACATTGGTGGTGTTAAAAGCTGCTTTTTAGCTGGCCGATAAAAGTTCCAACAAGCTGCAAGAAATAGGCATCTAACAATTGTCATATGTAAATTTGTTTGCTGGTTGCTAATTTTCAATTTAAGTCCATATCAGAAATTTTGGTTCAAGTTTTCTCTTTATTACTCTTCACCAACAATCACAACTGACCAGAGTTCAGCTCTATAATCTTCTTTGATGATATCTTTCTAGTTTTTTGATGTCATATAGAAACCTAAAATGTTTGCTATGTCTTTCCATCTGTTCAAACCTCAATTAAGGAATTGATTGTTGTCAAGCAATACATAACAAATTGAATTAATTGATCCTTCCCTGACTGCAAAAGTTCATCTTCACCCTTGCAGTGTTCTGTTGATTTTTTTTCTTCCTTGTCCTTATTGGAACTTCTGCAAAATCTGGATTCCCAATTTTTCAGCTAGCTCCTGTGCAACTGTTATTACACTATTGAGACCTTTTTCCCCATCTCATATTTTTTTTAAATCCTCTTACACTTTCTACTGACTTCAAGGTGCTCTGTAGATTAACAATTTTTCTCAGTAACACTTAATACACCATTTTTACTTTAAACAAAATGTTGTACCTTGCAACAGTTGAATTAGAAATTTGATTTTAAGTTTCTTTGCAATGCCAATGGCTGTTTTGTGCAAAAGCATCAATTTGGCATCTAGTTCTTCATGGATAGCATCATTCATTTCATCAATTTGGTATTGTAGAAGTTCCAAGGGAATCTAACCTGCTCTCCCAGTGAATATCATCCAAATTTGTGACATGACTTGTTATTAAACTCAATCTACAAGTAGATATTGAAATCTCTTGACTGATACTATCTATTGAACCTGCATTTTTCAACCAGTGGCTTTCACAAGGGGCAAAGAAGGCCCATGGGTTCTGAAGAATTCTCTTTTGAACATCCACCTTTTCCCCTTTCATATTTGAACAACCATACCCTATGTTTTTATTAAGAGTATATCTATCTTTGGGGCTCACCTAACAAGCATGCTGTCAACGTTTCAACAAATGCGTCCAATACCAAGCAAGTGTTCCCTCACTACTAATTTCACTGCATCAACAAACCGAACTACCATTGACATTTGTTTATAAGGCTTTCATCAGGCGTGCAGTAAAGAATAATAGTGTAATTATAGAGTGAATTGCCTTCTGCAGTTCACTCAGTGTTCACTGACTGAGAGAAATAGGGAAATGAACTAATTTTGAATTCTTTTACAACAGTAATGTACATAACTATCTTGAGAAGTTATTCTGTGCAACATTCAGGCAAAAATTTCAAATATATAAATGTGCTTACTAGCTTCAAAAAATTTCCATTATTTTCTTTTAAGATTGTATCATTTGTACTCAGAGATACCAATCCTTGAGGTTCTAGAAACGGTACAATGTAAAGAAGTCGCTTCAAAACTTGATACCAGTGTTGGGTTTCAGCTTTAATTAGATACAGGTTTTCTGTAACTGCAACCTTTGAAAAAGTTCTTAATAAGCCAGAAAAAATTTTATATCAGGCGACTACTCATTCAGAGAACCCATTTGTTCCAGAAAGTAATATATTTTTGTGGCTATAGTTGCTACAAAAACAAAATAGTGCATTTTTTGATGATACATCAGCCACTCCCTGTGAAATTATCAATTTGATAATTTCATTTTGGAATTGACAGGAGTGAATCTCCTGCCTCTACTGTCTATTGGAAAGGCCAGTGTCAATAAGTACTTAGTGAATTTTATCCATAATTTTAGCTGCCCATACCCTGCAATTTTGGGATAAGCTTAATTATGATGGTAATTTTTTCTTCCTCAGAATTTTGTAATAAATAAATTTTATTTATTCAGAAAACTTGAACCATATTGTGCATGTAAATACTACACTGCGTCTTCATCACAAAATACTAACATGGAAAATTCAATTACGAGGGTGGTCTGAAAAGTTTCCGACCTCAACATGAAGATAGCAGCACTCAAATTTTGTTGTTCATCTGTTGACAGTTACTCACCAAAATTTCAGCCATTTTGGACGCTCAGTTGTTATGTAATCGTCGTTTGAGTGAGTTGATGTGAGTATTTTTATGAAAATGGACAAAATCGAGTATCGAGCT